>JAQIHA010000663.1:0-13574 GCA_028751875.1 Rapana venosa | reverse complement strand
AAACCTCAAAACACCCACACACACAGTCAACCCACAACACACCACACACACACACACACACAAACGCACACACAGCATCAACACACAGACACACACACACCACACAAAAACACACACAGCATCAACCTACACACTAAACACAGACCCCAAAACACAGTATCAACACACACACACACACACGCACACACAGCATCAACAACCACACACACACACAGCATCAACAACACAACACACACGCATCAACACATACACACAGCATCAACACACACACACCACAACAGCATAACACACACACACACACACACACACAGAGCATCAACACACCAAGAGCATCAACACACACACACAGCATCAACACACACACACAACCACACAGCATCAACACACACACACACACAGAGAATCAATACACAACACACAGCATCAACACACACACACAAACACACACATGCGCATCTAATCCAACAGAAGTTTTCTTATTAGGAAGGGAAAATAATATATCTTTTACTTCATTGATTGTTATTGGAGCATTTATGTATTCAGTATTATCAGAACATGGGTCTTTATATTTTTCCTTTTTCTCCTCATCTTGTCTGTATTTAGTGCTTTTAGGTGAGAGGCCTTCAATACGCATAGACTCTGAGAACATATCTGCAAAGGCCTCAGCCTTTTCTGCATTGGTTGGAAATTCATTGTTTTTAAGTTTAATTGGACAAGTTGGTAAAATCACACCTTTTCTCATTTCATGAAATTTTTGCCACACTTTGTTAAGATCTTTATGATTTGATACTTCGCTCAAACAAAACGAAGACCAAAATTGTCGTTTCGCCTGAGCTATGATTATGTTGCTATAGTTTTTTGCCTGCTTCTGTTTTTCATGATTTTCTGGCGTCTTATTTTTTAAATATGTTTTATACATAAAACGTTTTTTGGTCACTGCTTCCTCGCAAGCAGGTGTCCACCAAACATTTCCTGAACATTTCCTTGATTTTAATGATTTAATGGTTGGGATTGATAAGTAAGCAGCTTGAATGATGGCATTAGTAAAAGTAGAATATAATTCATCTATGTTTTCAGAATCCAAGCTGTTTGTATTGTAGGCTGCAAGGATACTTTTAACATGTTTCCAATTAGCTTCTTTATAGTTAAAATTTGAGAGTTTATCTTTTTCAGTGTTACAGGGGACTGGCATTTCATTAAAAGTAACAACAATAGGTAAATGATCACTTCCCAATGTGTCTTCATAAGTTGCCCACGTACATTCAGGTGCAAGAGCAGAAGATATTAAAGACAGATCTAATGCCGATGCCTTGTGATTAGAGATGTCAGGTATTCTGGTGACACTTCCATCATTTAGTAGGCATAGACAAGAATCTGTTATATTTTCTAAAAAACGATTACAGGAGATGGATATACTTCCTTTATCCCAAAAGGGTGCGTGAGCATTAAAGTCCCCTGCTACCAGCCATTTCTGATTATCTTGTAATGAGTGCAGCCATTCTGTATTATAGTCATTAGCTCCCTTAGGCAAATATACTGAAACAATGTTAATGACCAAATGATCTGTAAACTTCACACGTGCAGCGCACGAATATGAATCTGGGATATCATTAGGCATAGGTGAACAACATGCACTATAATCTATTCCTTCTTGGATATATATTGCTGTATTTACTTTACCAACAGCATCCACGTATTCATGAACAGGTGGGTAGTAGTAACCTTGAAGTCGTGGTAATTTACACTTCTTTACATTGAGGGACTGCAGGATGAGAGCTTGATAGCTTTTACTAGAAAGATGTTGAACTAAGTATGGTAAATTCGTGGAGATGGATCTAACATTCCACTGCATGACATTAAGCGTTAGTGAATTTCTTTTAGACATTATACACAAAAAGCCCTAACTAACAAAAATCAAAACACAAATTCAAAATGTATTGGAGGTAAAAAGAAAAGAACAATCTTAATAAAAGTGTCCAAGTGCTCTTGTAAGAAAAGTTCAGATAATTCAATTAAAACAGCAATAAAAAGAAAACAAAAACAACAAAGTAATCAGGATCGTGTAGAGCAGCTGCTGGGGATGTGAGTATAAATCACAGTGTCTATTTACTGTTCCAGATCTATAGCTGGTGCAAAGCAAAGACAAACAAAATGTCACCATTCAAAATGATTTTTCACCACACAAACTTGTTATGTCGAGCATGTTGTCTCCACCCGGGGTAGTCTGCTGGTAAACATGCTCGTATTGTGGCTGGTTGTACACTGGCTGCTGGTAGTGGTTGTCAAGGCGTAGCGTGGTACTGGATGACGGTTCATGGGATGAAATTGGCGTCTTGGTTCTCCTCTTTGCTGTTTGCCAAAACAATGATATGAACATGCCTGCCAATGTTTCTAGCCAGTATACTGGAGCCTTTTGCATTTGGATGAAATGAATCTCTGTAATGATAATGAGTGTAACATATTTTCGTGGGAGACAAATGATACATTGTGTAGATGGTATAAAGCCGAGCAAGTCATTGCATTGAAGAGTTCTCTTCTTCATCTGAAGACTTGGGTTTTTCAGAGGAGCAATCTTGCTAATGACAATTTTAGTCTCAGGAAAGGAAGCCAAAATCTGCTTCACATTACTAACCAGGTGTTTGCTGGCCTCTGGGATCCGACGTTTTAAGATCATTTGTCCACAATGAATAACTACAGCATGTGGTTTTTTGCATATCAGAGGCTTTACTCATTATCTGAGGAATGTCACTGGTTTTATCTGACTTTCTCTTTTCCACTCTTAATCCATACGACTGTCCTAGACGTTTTGCATTCACGCCATTTAGAACAGAGTCCTGGAGAGGGATGACAGTGGGCAGATCAGAGTTGTCTTCTGTACGACATGCTGTGACGTCAGTTGGTTGTTGCGTCAAAGTGGTGTTCTTCATTGTGTCTTGTTGTTCCTTTTGGTTCCCAACCCTGTATTTACTTGTACTGACCTTCTGGGTCTAGAGGGTTGGCCTGGTTGACTTCTCCCAGAAGATGTGGGAGGGTCTGCCGTTGAACGGCGCCGGCATAGGTGGTTGGCTGCGATTGGGGGGTGGATGACCGTTTGCTCGTCTGGGTTGCTGTGGTCACCCGGGAGATTTTCCAGCAGATCCAATGCCGTGCGCCGCCAACACTCGGGTTTGGTCTGCCACCGTCTTCTCAAGGGGGTCACCTTCTCCACAAGTAGCAGAATTGTGGCCTTCAGATCTAAGATGGTAAGATCATTTGTTGTCGACCTTGATGACTGTTTACATTGTCATTGGTAACACTGTTGGATGAAGATGGTCCATCGTTTGACTTAGAGTTATTAATTTGCTGACCTGAAGGAGCATTGTCACTGCCTTCCCCGTGACATTTATCTGAACTCACATTTGTAGGATAGCAGGAACTAGATCTGGTACGCCTTGTTTTAGTCATTTTGCTGTTCTTTGCGTTTGCGCTCAGCGCTCAATTCAGAGACTGCTTGGTGTCGCCATGTTGATGACGTGTCCAATGATATGCTTAAACAGTTACCAGAAAACTTCATTCTTCTAATGTATAAACTCTTCCAAAAGTGTTGGTCTGAAGGTGCAATGCCAATGAACTGGAAGCAGTCTATTGTTGTACCCATTCATAAGCAAGGAAAGCCTAAAACTGATAAAACTAGCTATAGGCCCATAGCACTGACTTCTAACATTGGTAAGCTTATGGAGAAAATTATTCTAAAGAGGCTTGTGTATTACTGTCAGAAAAATAATGTAGTTCCTGTCAATCAAGCAGGCTTTCAGAAAGGTAGATCAGCAATTGATAACTTAGTTAAACTAACAACACAGGTCAAACAACAATTTGCGAGAAGGAAAAATCTACTCGCAACATTTTTTGATGTAAAGAAAGCCTACGATCAAGTTTGGCATGCTAAATTGCTGCATAAACTGAAGACTATTGGTTTTTCTGGGCATTTTTTCTATTATATTAAAAGTTTTTTATGTAATAGAAGTATGCAAGTGAGAGTAGGGAATGCATATTCAAACTTTAGGTCATTGCATATGGGTTTACCACAGGGTTCAGTTATAGCCCCTTTTCTGTTTAATATATTGCTGTATGACTTACCCACAAAACTGTCTAAAGACGTTGTCCTGGTGCAATATGCTGATGATATATGGATAAATGTCACTATGAAGCGTGCTACAACAAAGAGGATGATAAACTATACCAGAAAAGTATATAAAAAAGAGCTAGATAATTTACATAAAATTTATTTTTGAAAATGGCCTGACAATATCTACAGAAAAAACGCACATTATGCTTTTTAATAATGGTAGTGATCCAGATACACTGCCACAGTTTTACGATTGGAGGGGAAGCAAATTCAGTATAAAAATATGGTAAAATTTTTAGGTATTCACCTTACATCAAAATTAACTTGGAATGCTCATATTGGATACATTTTAACAAAGCAAGGAAATGCATCAATTTTCTTAAAATGGTTAGCAGACAGTCCTGGGGACAAGATATCTTCACTCTTAAATGTTTGTCTAAGTCACTTGTACGTTCCAAACTGTCTTATGGACAAGAAGTCTTTTTCAGTGCTCCTAATTATTACTTAAAAAAACTCCAAAGTATAGATTGTAAGGCGTACAAACTTGCACTTGGGGTACCATTCCATGCAACCACCATAGGTACTTATATGGAAATTGGGGAACTTCCCTAGCTGAATACCGACAACTTTCATGCGCCAAATATGTGTTACGGAGCACGAATAACAAAAATTTTGTCTGTAATGAATTAAAAGTTCAAGCAGAAACGAATTTTCCAAAAAGGGCTAAACAAATTTCGTGTTTAATGCCTATTGGCACTTATGTATCAGACCTCTTTAAAAAATCTAAACTTAATAAATATGATTTAGAAACACAAAAAGAAGCTTTACCATGTCCTTCATGGGAGATGAATAAAGCTGTTTTGATATAGAATATATTAATGAAAAAAAGAATGAAAATCAAAACATCATAGTTGCAGATGTTCGGTCGCATATTGAAAATAAGTATGCTGACTGCTTAAAAGTTTATACCGATGGATCTGTTTTAGAAATCATGACACAGCTCTGCATTTGTCATACCAGCACTTAAAATTGAGAAATCAACTATCTGGTAAACATCGTTCAATATTTACAGCTGAACTTATTGCAGTTCTTATGGCTCTGAACTATATTCTTGATTTTCCATTATATCTCTTTCATATCTTGCTTTGTGTTGACTCCAAGTCAGTAATTGTATGCTATAAAATCCCCGAATTTCAAGAAGGTCTCCAGAATTATTTTTGAAATCAAATATGTAATACACCTCCTAAGTTTAAGAGGTATTCCTGTGTTTTTTTGTTGGGTGCCTTCTCACGTTGGAATTTTTTCAAATGAGTGGGCTGACAGAGCTGCAAAAAAGGGGGCAGACATGATATGGAATCGATAGAACTGGATGTTCCCTTATCCCTACAGGAAGGATACCGTATATTAGAACAAACTTCATGGGTAAGTTTAAAAAAATCTGATCAATTCAAGGAACGATATTTAAAAAGTTGCCTGACCACTGCCCATATTTTTTGTTATATGGCTCCTTCTCAAATAGATTCGCGTTTTTATAACCGTGAGAAGGGTTTAATTCACTATATTTAGAATGAAGTATAAATGCATTCCTTACAAAATTTGTAAACATGTTAGATGTCTATGTGGGGATCATATTTCCAATACTCATCTCATATTTGATTGCCCTATTGTAAAAACCTTTTTTACCTACATTTTCTGAACAGTCTCTGGAAAATGTCTTTGAAAAATTCAAAGCTAGCCTTTGCCATTGCCAGATGTTTATTGCATAGTCCACTTGATTATTTATTGTAGTTACAGTATTGTTATTCATGTTTCCACATTGTTGAGTTACATTTTGCTGCTGTTTAAAAGTATTATCATTACTTTTCTAGGTGGTGGGGGTGGGGGGGGGGGGGTGTTTAGTTTGTGTGTGTGTGTGTTTTTCCAAAAAAACAAACAAACCCCAACACATGCTATTTCTTTACCTTTTCTCCTTCCACTCCTTCTTCTCCCTTCTTTAACTTCCACTATACTTTCTATTTCCCTCGTCTAATATCACTTAGAGTGAACAGACGTTAAATTGAAGGCAACAACAACAACACACATGCGCGTGCGTGCGTGCGCGCGTGTGCGTGTGCAGACGGGAGGAAAACTGCCAGTTTCTTTCCATCCCACATACCGTCTCAACATTCCGTAAGGCCATCTGGTGGTGTAGTGTGATAACGACAGAGAGAGGGAGAGGGGAGAGAGAGAGGGGGGGGAGGGAGGGAGAGAGAGGGGGGGAGGAGGGAGAGAGGGAGGGGGGGAGAGGTGGAGAGAGAGAGGGGGGAGGGAGGGAGAGAGGGAGGGGGAGAGAGGGGGTGGAGAGAGGGGGAGGGAGGGAGAGAGAGAGGGGAGAGAGGAGGAGAGAGGTGGAGAGAGGGGGGAGGAGGGGAAAAGAGAGTGAGAGAGAGGGTGGGGGAGAGGAGAAGGAGAGAGAGGGGGAGAAAGAGATAATGAGAGGGAGGGGAGGGGGGGGAGAGAGACAGACAGACATACAGGCAGACAGATAGACAGAGACAAAGAGGGTGAAAGAAAAGAGAGAGAGAGAGTGAAACAGATAGACATACACACAGAGATGGTCAGAGAGATGGAGGGAGAGAGAGGAAGGAGGGAGAGAGAGAGAGAGAGAGAGAGAGAGAGAGAGAGAGAGAGAGAGAGAGAGAGAGAGAAACAGGCAGACAGAGAAAGTAGAAAGAGGGAGACAGAAAGAGAGACAGAAAGAGATAAAAAGAGAGAGACAAAGACGGACACAGAGAGAGAGGGTGAGGACAGACAGACAGAGACAGAGAGGGAGGGCAGGGGGAGAGAGAGACAGAGAGAGAGAGAGAGAAATAGATGAAAGGTCGATCGTCGGAAGGACTTTTCCTTTGGAGAGTAGAGTAAAAGTGATTAGCACTGATGATGACTTCAAAGGAACACCCCCCCCCCCCTCCAACCACCACCACCACCCCACCCCCACCCCTCCAACAGACAAGAGACAGAGAGAGAGAGAGTAGATGAGAGGTTTATCATCGTAAAAGGACTCTTTGGTTTTTTTAGGGGTAAAGGGGGTTACCACTGATTTTCACTTCAGAGGGAACATCCCTATTCAGCAGACTTCTCTTCTTCTCAGTATAAGCTCAAGGTGTCCTATAACCTATGTGGTCGTAGGGGAGCGAGGCGTCAGAGACCTCAACTTCTCTAGGGGCCAGCATATTGAGGGCGGCAGCGCCCATCTCCTCTCCCTCGCTGCTTCACCTTCCCTAACCCTAAAAGAGGGCAGGTACCCATTTACAGCTGGGAGGGGACTGTACTGAAGCCAAGGCGCGCAAACGGTCATCCATCCAAGTGGTAACCACGCTCGATGCTGCTTAACCTTAGCTTGGGGGGAAAGCGAGTGCTCCGACCACTGAGCTGTCCCGGTGAGGGTTCAAATCTCTCGTCGTCAGATCGCGAGCGCTATGCTCTAACCACTGGGCCTGTATCTCTCCTGGTCGCCTGGTTCGTTTATTTCGAATTATTTATTTTATTTATTTATTTTATTTATTTATTTATTTTATTCTTTTATTTCGAGGGTAATGGAATAAGCGCTCGTGTGCTTTTTATTTTGTTTTATATCCAGTCCAAAGGGGACAGGGAATAGCTCAGTGGTCAGAGCACTCGCTTTCCCCCAGCTAAGGTTAAGCAGCGTCGAGCGTGGTTACCACTTGGATGGGTGACCGTTTGCGCGCGCCTTGGCTTCAGTACAGTCCCTCCTCCAGTTCACCCAGCCGTAAATGGGTACCTTGCCCTCTTTAGGGTCAGGGAAGGTAAAGCAGCGAGGGAGAGGAGATGGGCGCCGCCCTCAACATGCTGGCCCCTAGAGAAGTTGAGGTCTCTGATGCCTTGCTCCCTAATGACCGCATAGGTTATGGGACACCTTTACCTATTACCCCGTGTGTGTATGCAGTTTTGTAAATTATGTCACCCGTTCCCACCGGCACACTATGGCCTACTCTTCCGAAAAGCGGAATGATTTTTAACGTGTGCGTAAAATGTTCTGCGTGCGTTCGTTCACACACTGGACCTCGATTTATAGTCTCATCCGAAGGACTTTTGGGGGAGAGTGGAGTCAGCACTGATGTGAGGAAAAATCCTCTTGAACGAGATTCGAACCCGGGTCAGCAGATCACGAGCGCATCACTCTAACCACCAAGGCTATCCCGTCCCCGCGTAGCAGACTTCTGTGTGTGTGTGTGTGTGTGTGTGTGTGTGTGTGTGTGTGTGTGTGTGTGTGTGTGTGTGTGTGCGTGAGCGTGTGTGTGTGTGTGTGTGCGCGCGCGCGCGCGTGTGTGTGTGTGTGTGTTTGTGTGTGCATGCGTGCGTGTGTGCGTGCGTGTGTGTGTGTGTGTTTGTGTGTGTGTGTTTGTTTGTGTGTGTTTGTGTGTGTGTGTGTGTTTGTGTGTGTGTGTGATATAGTTTTTATCTCTTGTCTAAAAAAGATAAACCTGGTAGGATTTGTACAGCCATATACCTTGTAGCCGTTTGACGTTACAGGGATGTTGCTGCTTGTGTGTGCTGCTGCTGCTGTGATAACAGACAGATAAACGGCATCCAAAAATATCATGTGGCCCGGAAAAAGAAAGAGAGGGGGGAGAGAGAGGGGGGGGGGGGAGAGAGAGACAAAAGAAAACAAGAAAAATGGACAGAAAAGGGGGAAAACCTAAAAAAAGAAATCCCAAAACTAAAATTTACAGAATGGGACCAACAAAAATACAAACGGGCAGAGGGGTCAACCAAAAAGAAATAGAACAAAGAGAAAATCAAATAAAAAAAACAAAGGGGGCCAAAAAAAGAGACAACAAAAAAGCCAAAAAAAATAAAATAAGATAGACAGAACAGCCACCAATCCTAATAGAAAAGACAGACGGGCCCAATCATAGAAACGACAGATGGGGGCCAATAACAGAGAAAAAGACAAGGGCCAATCATAGCCCAGACGACAAGAGGCCAATCACAGACTTTAAAACCAAAAAACCAAGAGAGGGCCAAATCATAAAGATAGACAGACAGACAGACAGTGGCCAATCCAAGACAAACAAGGGGGCCAAAACACAGACAGCCCGCCCAGAGGGGCCCAACCCCAAAAGCCAGACAGACGGGGCAAAAGAGGCCAATCAAGACAGACAGACAGAAAAACAGAGAAAGGCCAATCAAAAAGCCATGAACAGAGGGGGGGCCCAATCAAATAGATAAAAAAGGACAAAAAACAACAGAAAAAGGGCCAATCACAAAACAGCCCAGACAGAAAAGGGGGCCAGTCAAAGAAAAGACAGAGGGGCCCCAATCATAACACCCAGAACAGAAAGGGGAGGGGGCCCATTCATAGACAACAGAGGGGGCCAGTCTTTTAAAAAAACAAAACAGACAGACAGGGGCCCTTAATAGACAACAAAAAAAGGCCAATCACCAGACAGAAAAAAGGGCCAATCATAACTAAACGGGGACAGAAAAGAAAAGGGAAAAACCCACGGGACAAAACCAAAGGCCAACCTTTAGACCAAAAGCCCAAGACGGGAAAAGGGGGCCAAACAAAAGACAGAAAAAGGGGCAAAAGAGGCCAATCATAGCCCGACAGACAGGGGGGGCCAATACACAGAAAAAACCAAAACACTCTCCCTCTCCCCCTCTCACTCTCCTCTCCCCTCACCCTCCCTCTCTCCTCCCCTCCCTCTCTCTCTCCCTCCCCTCCCAAACTCCTCTCTCCTCTTACCCCATCTCCCCCCCCCTCTCCTTTCTCTCTCCTAAAAAAATTTTAAAGTCCCTTTTAAAAACCCCCTTCTTCTCAAAAAATAAAACAACCCTTCCTTTCCCCAAAAAATTAAAAAAACTCTCCACTCTTTAAAACCCCAATTTAAATTTTTTCCGGGGGGGGGGGGGGGCCCCTTTAAATTTAAAAAAAAAGGGGGGGGGGGGTTAAAAAAAAAAAAATTTTAAAAACCCCCAAAAGCCCCATCTTCCCCCAACGGTAGCCCTTTCCCCTAAAAAACCCCGGAAAAAAACTAAATTCCCCCAAAAACTTTCCCCCCCTGGAAAATCCCCCCCCACTAAATTCCCCAGGGAAAAACAAAGACCCTTTTCCCCAAAAAAAAAAAATCTGCCCTCCCAAACCCCGCCCAAAATTTCCCCCCAAAACCCCCAAAAACCCCTTAAAAAACTCTGCCCCCCCCCCCCCCCCAAAAAAAGCCCCTCCCCCCCGCCCCCCTCCCTCCCCAACCCCCCCCAAACCACCCCCCCCCCCCTCCCCAAAACAAAAACCCTTAATTTTCCCCACCCCCTTTCCCCCCCAAACCCACTAAACCAAACAAAAACCCCCAAACCCCCCCCCGGGGCCACCCCCCCCCCTTTCCCCCCTCCCCAAAAAATTTTTCCCCCCCCTTTTCCCCCCCCCCCCTTTTCCCCCCCCCTTCCCCCCCCCCCCCCTTCCCCAAAAATTTTTTTAATTTTAAAAAAAAAACCCATCCTTTTTTTTTTCCCCCCCCCTTTTTTTAAAAAAAACCCTATTAAAAAAAAAATTTTCCACCTAAAAAAACAAAAAAAAACCATTTTAAAAAAAAAAAAAAAGGAAAAAAAAAAAAAAAGGGCGAAGGAATAAAAGGGGGGGGGAAAAAAAAAAAAAGAAAAAAAAGGGAAAAAAAAAAAAAAAAAAGCTTTAAAAAAAAGGGGGGGGGGGGGGGAAAAAAAGGGGAAAAAAGGGGGGGGAGAGGGGGGGAGGGGGGGGGGGGGGGGGGGGGGTGGGGGGGGGGGGGGAAAAGGTGGAAAGGAGGGGGAAAAGGGTGGGGGGGGGAGAGAGAGGAGAAAAGGGGAAGGGGGGAGGGGAAGGGAGAGGGGAAAAGGGAAAAAAAGGGGGGGGGGGGGGGGGGGGGGGGAAAAACCCCCAAAAAAAAAAAGGGAAAAAAAAAAAAAAAAAAGAAAAAACAGAAAAAAAGGGGGGGGGGGTGGGGGGGGGGGGAGGGGGAAAAAAAAAAAAGGAAAAAAAAAAAAAAAGGGTTTTTTTTTTTTTAAAATTTAAAAGGGAAAAAATTTATTTTAGAGAAGGGCTAAAAAAAAAAAAAAAATTTTTTTTTTTTAGTTAAAAAAAAAAAAATTTTTTAAAAAAAAAAAAAAAAAAAAGGGGGGGGAAAAAAAAAAAAAACAAAAAAAAAAAAAAAAACCAAAAACAAAAACACCAAAAAACAAAAAAAACCCCCCACCCCAAAACCCACCAACCACTACCCAACCCTACCAAACAAAACCAACTACCACACAACCAAAACCAAACAAAAACACACACAAAAAACACACCACCACACACAAAGACAAACTAAAAGGGGGAGTGGAGAGAGAGCCCAAGAGAAAAAAAAAACACAGCAACAACAACGAAACCAACAAAAAACCACAAAAAAAATACAAAAAGCATTTTAAAAAAAAAACAACCTAGAAATTTTTCCAGAAACTCAAAATTTATCTTGTTTACGAGAGAGCATTCAAGGTGTGTGTGTGTGTGTGTGGTGTGTTTTTGTGTTGTTGTGTGTGTGTGTGTGTGGTGTGTGGTTTGTGGGGTAGAAGAAAAAGAGGAGAAAGGGTATGTGTGTGAGGAGAGAGAGAGAGAAGAGAGGGTAGACAGGGGGGTTATGAAGTGGGAGAAAGAGAGAAAAAGAGGGGTTTGTGTGGGTGTGTGTGTGGTGTGGTGTGTGTGTGTGTGTGGTGTTTTTGGAAGTATCTGCGCCGTGTGTTTGTGTGTTTGTGTAGAGGGAGAGATAGTTGTGTTTTTGTGGCATTTTGGTGTGTGTTGAGAATATTCTGCCACGTTTGTGTTTATTGTGGGGGCTGCCGGTTGTCGTGCGTGTGTCTTGTCTGCGCGCGCGCCCCGCGTGCGCGAAGTTTGCTAAGGCCTTTTTTAGGGGTAACTGGAAAATTGGAAGAGGACAACGCTGAAATGATGTGACTTTTTTTTTCCTCTTTTTTTTTTTTTTTTGTCAATGTTTTGTTCCACACTCCTACTCATCAAAAAAAAACGCGCACTTTCTATGACTGGAAGCAAGCAAAAAGAAAATTTCTATTACACGAAAATAAAGAAGGGTAAAAAACATTAACACCCGCCCTCCCACAAACAAGAAAAACGAAGAAATGAACAAGAAGCAAACAAAGCAAACGGCATTCAACAAACGAAGAAGCAATAAACGAACAAAAGATCAAGCACGGAAACAAAAACAAGCAAAAAAATAATAAAAAATAACAACAACAAAGAAGAGAAAAAAAAATAGATAAACAAAAAGGGGAAAAAAAGAAGCCCAATAAACAAAAAATCAAATAGAGAAACAACAAAGAAATCAAACAAACAAAAATTCAAAAAAAAAACACACAAAAATCAAACACAGAAACAAACAAAATCAAACAAAGAAACAAACAAGAAACAAACAAAAAGCCAACAAAAAAACAAAAATAAAAAAGAAGCCCAAAAAACAAACAAAATCAAACAAAAAAAAGCCAACAAACAAAATTTTAAAAAAAAGCCCCAAAAAACCAAAAAAAAGTCAAACAAAGAAGCAAACAAAAATCAAACATAGAGGCCAACAAAAAAAACCAAAAAAATCAAACAAAGAACCAACAAACAAACAAGAAATCAAACAAAGAAGCCAAAAACAAAATTCAAACAAAGAAACAAACAAGAAACAAACACGAAACAAAAAAGAAAGCAAACAAAAAGCCAAAAACAAAACAAGAAATCAAACAAAGAAGCCAACAAAACAAACAAAAATCAAACAAAAAAGCCAACAAACTCAACCAAACAAGAAACAAAAATCCAAACATAGGGCCAAAAAAAAATCAAAAAAAAGAAACCAACGAAAAATAAAAAAAAGCAAAAAAATACAAAAAAGGCCAAAAAAATCAAACATGAGGCCAACGAAAATCAAACATAGAAGCCAACAAAAAAAAAACTAAAGCCAACAAAAATCAAACATCAAGGCCAACAAAAATCAAACATAGAGGCCAATAAAAAAAAACAAACATAGAGCCAAAAAAAAAAAAAAACAAACATAGAGGGGAACAAAAAAAAACGAGAGGCCAAAAAAAATCAAACAAAGAAAACCCAAAAAAAAATCAAACATAGAACCAAAAAAAAAAATCAAAAAAATAGAAGCCAAAAAAAAAAAAATCAAACATAAGGCTAATAAAAAAAAAAAAACAAAAGAACCAAAAAAAAATCAAAAAAGAGGCCAACAAAAAAATCAAAATTAGAGGGCCCCAACAAAAATCAAAAAAAAGAGGCCAACAAAAAAACAAAATTAGAGGCCCCAAAAAAAAAAATCAAAAATAGAAAGGGGGGCCCAACAAAAAATCAAAATTGGGGGCCAAAAAAAAAATCAAAATAAAAAAAATCAAAACATAGAGGCCCAAAAAAAAAATCAAACATGGAGGCCAAAAAAAAAAAACATAGAAGCCAAAAAAA
>JAQIHA010000662.1:5000-13573 GCA_028751875.1 Rapana venosa | reverse complement strand
CCCCTTTATTTTTAATTTAATAATGAAATCCTCTTCCAAAAACGGAAAGGGTTTTTTTTGCCGGTCCATTATTCTTTTGGTTATTTTTATCCGGATGCGCGGGGCCGCTTTCAGCGCAAAAAACGGCAGCGGACGCTTTCGCTCAAAACAGACGCATAGTTTTTTGTCTGAGCGTTAGGGGGAAGAAAATTTTATCTGATAGGCGTCATCATAGAGTTTCTTTTTTCCTTATGGTGTTGTACCGTGTGTCGTGCTTTTGTGTGTATGTGAGGAAGTGTGAATGTGTTTTTATTTTTGGGGTTTATAAATTATGAACATATTTATAAAGAATTGAAATATAAAGCAAAAAACAAACCGAAAATGTGAATGGGGCGTGGTGTGAATGTTTGGTTTTTTTTTGTTTTTTATGTATGTGTGTTATGTGGTGCCCCAAATAACATCACAATTTTAAATGAAACATACTAAAAAAAAAACACACCTTTTTTTTAAAATGCACCAAAAATAAAAAACCCAAAGCTACATTGGGAACAGAGAGAGGAGAAAGAAGAGAGAGAGAAAAGGGGGAAAAGGGGCCCCGGGCCCAGCGCAGCGAGGCCCGGAGAACAGCAACAGGACCACCAGGAAAACCCCCACCAGCGGACAACACGACAGAGACCAAAAGACAGAAGAAAAGAGAGAAAGACACAAGACAGACCAGAGACAAGAACAGACAGACGACAGACAGACAGCAACGAGAAGATCTCTGGGAACTCTCCGGTCCCATGGAGACGATACCGTCACATCAATGAAATGCCGTTTCATCTCTCAAGCCTAACCCCCCCCCCCCCCCCCCCCCCCCCCCCCCCCCCCCCCCCCCCACCACCACCCCATCCCCCTGCCCCCCCACCCCCACCCCGCCCCCCCACCCGGGGGGGCCCCCACCCCCACCCCCAAACCCCCCCCCTTTACAAGGGGAGGGGAAACCAACCCAAGCTGTAGCTAACCCCTTCGTGTTTTAAACAAATGGCCCCCAGATCAGGGACTTTTTTGTTGTTGTTGCTTTTTCGTAGAATTCCCCCCTGGCTCTATTTTTGTTTTTAGAAGAAACTTTAAACCCCCCACGTTAATCTTTGTTTTTCTGTTGTTTGTCATGTGCTTGGTGTGTTCTGCCTGTGGTTGTCCTGTCTCTCCTCTCTCACTCGTTGTGTGTACGCGGAAGACAGAAAGAGAAAAGAGAGCGAGAGAGAAGAAAAGAGAGAGAGAGGGGAGAGGGGAGAGAGAGAATTGACTCCCTTTTCTATTGCCCATCTTTATTTCTGTCTTTTTTTTCTTGATCGTCCTGTTCTTATTTTAGTTATTTTAAAACCTCTTCGGTCCATTTTCTTGCCCTTTTAATTTTTTTCAGCTTTGAAAAAATTAATTTTGGATGAGAATAAAGTTGAAAAGTTGCCCGCACTTGTTTTTCTCACACATCTCCTCCCCTCTCCCCCTCTCTCCTCTCCCCTCCCCCTCTCTCTCTCTTCTTTCCCCCTCTCTCTTCCCCCGGGGGGGGCCGATCATGTAATTTAAAGGTGAAACGACAGAAATTGCTCTATATTTTTGTGTATTAGTACTTTTTTTAAGTGCCTTTTTTTTCTTTTGTTTGTATACATTTAGAAAAGGGGGAGGGGAATATCCCTGCATTTGTATAGGGCTGTTGGGGACATTTGCGGCGTATTCGCCGCTTCAGCCAACGGGCAGAATTAAATGGGGCCCATTGGGACCTCCACCGAGCTAAAAAGCGGCGAAGGTGTTTTTTTGGACGCCCCTCACCTATCTTTTTGGGGGGGGCCTTTTGCTTCGGTGTGGTGATGGGAGCAACCCTGGACCCCCCCCCCCAAATCCGCGGGCCCAAAGGACGAAAATTGGGAAAACCGCTTGCGAGGGGGTGCTGGGGTTTGAAGCAACCATCGGAAAAAGGGCAGGGGAAAAACAAAAGCCAGTGCAAATGTGCCGCCCAACCTACAACCTAAAACGAAACAGGATTTCCCCTACGGCCCCTGATGGACATTTACCACGATGACGACCAAGTTGGAAAAAGGGGTGGGGAACCCTTTTAAAACAACAACGGAGTAGAAGAACGAATACATTTGTTGACAAACGTGTTATGCCTTAAGGAGGAAAGTGTGGTACAGAAAAGATGTAACAATCTTGGGCTAAAAATTTTGGGGTTAAAAAAACAATCAAATCAAAACTAATGGACAGATGGAAAAAATAGAAAAAAAAGCAAGATCAAAAAGGGCCGGTAAGCCCGAAACAACAAAATTTATTCATGCAGGAAAGAAAAGAAACGAACTGGGTGTTTTGTGAAATTTCGGAAAAATTTTCTTTCAGAAAAATGGATGTATGGAAAATTTGATAGTGTGACAAAAAATTCTAAACCCAACCCCCTTTATTGCCAGGTGTTTTTTTTTTATAAGATAAGTTAGAATATTAAATTTAAAACCGTTTAAAATTCAAGGTTTTTGAGACAACGATTTTCCCAAAAAGTTAAGAGAAAAAGGAAATCTCCCCCCATACTTAAAGGGCTGGGGCGAAAAAAAATGTGGAAGGTCTTTTGATAATTTGATCTTTTAAGGGGGGAAATTAAACCAAAAAAGGTAAACTTTTTTCCCCCATAAATTTCTGCCAAGTCCTTTCGGGGGTGAAAATAAAGACACCGTCACCGCCTCAGTAACACTCAGAATAGGCTTAGCCAAACACTTGAAGCATAGGCGTGCCTTCAAAAAAAGGCAGACAAAGAGGGGTCTAAATTTGATACATAAAAAAAACCAAAAGTTTTTCAGTCTTTAAAATAAAGGTTTTTAACCACTGTTAAAGTAAATCCCTGCTTGCATGCCCAAAGAATTTGGGGGAAATTTTCAGCCAGATGTTTTGGCCCCAAGGTTTGTAATCGATAAAAAAAAATAAACTTTTTATTTTTGTTTGGGAATAAAGGTTTGTTTTCCGCTGTAAAATTTTTTTGTTCTTATTTATTTGCTTTTTTCTGACAAAATTTTTCCCCAAAATGCCCCAGCCGGTTTAATGGTTAAAACCTTTTTAAGTAAAATTTAAAGTTAGCTAGGGAGGGAAGGGTTTAGTTTTGTTTAAGGATGAGTTATTCTTTTGGAGTTTTAAAAGCCTTAAATTTTTCTTTTTCGTAAAATCTTGTTGTTCAAAGAAAATGTCTTTTTTGCTGGTTAAACCCCCCGGAAGGGTTTTTTTTAACCCATGTTTAACAATAAAAAGGTTGCTTTTTAAAATTTTAGAAAAGTGTGGGACACTTAAAAAGTAATATAATTTTTTGTGGAGACTTAAAGAGGCCCTTTTCCTTTTTTGTGCGGTGAAAATCCCTTTGTTAATTAAAATAATATTTTACGAAGAACTAAGATTTTTTTATAAAATTTGTAAATTACTTTAAAAAACACCCAAAGTACAACTAAATGGCTAGGGGGTGCCAACGGCGCATAAAAATCTCTGAAGGGGGGAGTATGTTTGTTTTTTTAGGGTCAGATATTTGTTCTCTCAATTTTTGACTCATTCGTTTTTTTGTTTACGTTCTTTTCCGAACCCCTGGTTTTAAATCCGTAAAAATACAAGGTGAAACGAAACCAAATTTTTTGGGGAAAATTTTGTAGGGAAAAAAAAATTAGTTTAAAAAGAAAATCTCCGGGGGAAAAACAGTTAAATTTTTAAACCCCTTCAATATGTGGAACAAAAACAATTTTTTAATTCATAAAACCCATTGTTGTTAAAAAAACAAACATTCAAAAATCCTCAATTAGGGGTTTATAAGAAGTAAAATTTAAAAATAAATCGAAAACCTGAAACCAAAAAACAAAAAAATAGGACAAAAAAACTTTCACAAAAAGGGAATAAAGAGCGAAGAAAAAAAAACATATTAAAACCTTACTTGAAAAATTGGTCATCTATCTTTTCTAAAATCCTTTTCTGGAAAATGTTAAGAAGGCGTCTTTTAGAAAAGTCACCCAAAAGAATGAAAATTCATTGACAGATGGTTTCAACATTTCAAAACCTTGTTGGGAAAGACCATTACCAACTCCATGATTCTGATGTTGACAGTGAGGGAACTGGGGAAAATTTTGATCCCCATATCTAAAGAGAAATATTGGGGGCCTTAGAAAATTAAAGACTGAGAAGCACGGCCCGATAAAAATCTTTGTGAATTGCAAAATTTGGGGGTGAAATATTGTGTTTTTTCCTTTCAAAATATTAAAAAAAAATTTTTGATGAGGTTTTTTTTCCAGATAACGGGCTGAATCTATAATACTAAACATTGCAAAAAAAGGGTGAGTTGATAACCCAATCCCCCCCGGGGAAAAATTTCTCTTACAGACAAGAGTAAGATATTTAGTATATTATTAACAATAGGTACGGGAAGGGGTTTTATGAAGAATAATATTAAGGAAGCACCAAGCTGGTTTTAAAGAGGTTCCTCCACTAAGACAAATTTTACTCTGTTTTGCGTTTTTTCAGAAACATTTTTGCCAAAAACCGTAAGCCTATGTAGCATTAATGATTTTGAAAAAGCATTTGATTCTGTTAACGGAACTTGTGTGGCCCTATTTCCCTAAAAATGGTGTGGGGGGTAAACTATTCATGTTTGGACCCAAAGTACAGAATGTAAGAAGCAAAAAAAAAGATTGGGGAACAAAAGTGACTGAAAATAATATCCCTTTTCCCCACTGGGAAACGGGGTGATGTACCCCCCTTATTGTTTTTCTTTTTTATCAAGATTAGCCAGAACATTATCAATAATGGAAACATGTGCCATTTTTCCCCCAAATTTCTCAGAGTTTTTATTCTTCGCTTGCGGA
The DNA here is from genome assembly GCA_028751875.1 of Rapana venosa. Taxonomy (NCBI): domain Eukaryota; kingdom Metazoa; phylum Mollusca; class Gastropoda; order Neogastropoda; family Muricidae; genus Rapana; species Rapana venosa. The sequence goes on along the minus strand of JAQIHA010000662.1, from coordinate 8,738 downwards.
TTTTACCTGCTATCGAAACATTTGAGGCTTACAAAAGGGTTAAACCTTAAAAATGCGCAACACCGGGAAAACTTAAGGTTAATCGGTAAGAGTAAAAAAACGTTTTATTCAGAAAAGGGGGGATATTTATGCCATAAAAAAAGGTTGACAATGGAAATACATGCCTGTGATAAAGTAAAAATTTTAGGAATCTGTTTTTCTCTAACTTAGTTTTTACAACTGCATGAAAACTGGCAAGTCGAGGTAAAAGAACTTGTTTTTTGTTTGAAAAAACTCGAATAATTTAAAAATAACTCTTTTGCTTGTTCATTAAAAATTTGATGCAAAAAATAAACCCATGGTTAATGGTTAAAAATTTGGGCTTGGATGCAGCGAACTCTGTGAATCAGGCACCTCTTTGCTTTTTAAAACAGTTTTTAGGCAGTGAGTACACCCCAATGTCTGTTTATAGTGAAACTAATAGAACCTCTCTCTTTAATGCTGCTTAAATGCATTAAAAATTTGGGTTAAAATTTTGCAATGAAGAAGCGGCAAACCTTTTAAACCTACAGATGCTTTATGATCTAGTGCAAAAGGAAAAAAAAACTGGGCAACACAAATACGTACCTGTTTTTGGGGAACTGGGGTTTGGATTTTTTTTGGCTCAATAAGGGAGTCGGGAAATTGTAGAGAGTTTATTAACGCTTTTCAGGAAAGTTGTTTACTGCCGATGGCAGCAATGGGGTGATATTACAAATCAGTGAAAGATTTTAAATGTACAGACAATTTTAATTCGCATGAGTCAAAAATTATCTAAAACTGATATGGATTACGAAAAAATTAGCTAAGTTTAGACTTGGGGTATAGTTTAAAATGTTCTAAATTCAATACAGAGAAAATGGTAATTGAGGGGCCTGGGCGGGGGGGGGGACCGGGTGGGGAATTTGGGGGGGGGCCATTTTTGGGGTTGGAGAATAAGTTTTTTAGGTAATTTTTTAGGGGAAAGTTTGGGGGGGTTTTATTTGTTAGAGTTTGTGGGAAAAATGTTATTAAATGATTTTTTTGTAGCCCACTTTTTTTATCAGTAAATGTTTCTTGTTTTGGGGGTGTGTTTTTTTTTTTGTTTTTTTTTTTTTTTTAAAACCAAATACTAAGCATTCGGCAACCCCCTTAGGGATGGGGGCCCAAAGGGCCTTTTTTTAATAAATCATTTTGATTCGATTCGAGTTTTGAGTTCGAGTTCCCCCCTCTCTCTCCCCTCTCTCTCTCCCTCTCTCTCCCTTTTCTCCCTCTCCCCCCTCCTCCCCTCTTCTCTCTTCTCTCCTCTCTCTCTTGTTTAAATGTGGGTTGCTTTTCGTGGGTGTGTGTGTGGTGTGTGTGTGTGTGTGTGGTTGTGTGTGTGGTGTTTTGTGTGTAAAAAAAACGCTCAATTTGTTGGCCCGGGAAAAAAAACCATTTAAGACAAGTATTCGTTATCAAAAAAAAAAAAAAAACATTGCGAAAAAATGCGGTAGATTAATAGCTGCCAAAAGACTCGTTTAAAAATTTAAAATTTTTCAGCTATTAAACATTTTCCTGTCCCCCTCTCTTTTTTTCTAACCCCCCCCCCCCCCCCCCCCCCCCAAACCCTCTGTGTGGTATTTTTTTCTGTCGTCCTTTTACCTTTGTCTGGGTTTTTGTCTTCTGTTTCTATCTTTTTTTTCTGTTATCCGCTATCGCTGTCGTCTGTCTATCTTTTTGTGTGTTTGTTTGCTAATTAGGAAACAAGGGCCCCTTTTGAACCCTTGCCAACGAAATCGAAACCCAAACAAAACAAAAACAAAAAAAACGAAATTGAAAAAACAACAACGCACAACATTAATAAATGTATCAGCAGGGCATACACACCCTTTGCTTCCCGTCATTCTGGGTTTTCCAAACTTCCAGATGAAGTTTTGTTTTTTGCAGAAGCTTTTCCCTTTCCCGCCAACTATCTGTCAGTCAGGCACCGTGCGTCAACTGTTGACCCCCCGCAAAATTGATCATCTTTAAGGGAAATGTGGTTCGCCCCAAAAAATTTAAAAGAAAGACACACACCCACCATACACACACACGCACGCAGCATGTGTGTAGCATGCCCCTTACGCACGCCTACACAAAAACTATACAAAACTTTCCCCACACAAACAAACACAAACACACACGCGCGCGCACCCGCAACACGCCAACTACACCACACACAACACAAACACTACACACACGCACTATACTACATTACCCAACCCCCAAACACACACACACACACCCCACACCCACACTACACCCCCCTAAAACCAAAAACCCCACCACCCACAAACCGCGCACCACACACACACACACACACACACACACGCACTGAAACACCACACACCACATACACACACACACACACCAACACACACACACAACACACACCCCACACACACACACAAAATAAACGCACACACCTACACACCCACACCCCCCGCACGCACACACCGTGACACCAAACAGAAACCCAATATCTCTTAAAAAAGCATGTCTGATTTAATTGTTGCTGTGGCCAATATGATGCCCAAAAATTTTCTAAAAAAAATTACGCCCCTTATTTTAAATTAAACCACCACCTTTCTGGCTTGATAAGATGGAGGGCTCCCCTCTCCTCCTCTCTCTCTTCCTTCTCCCCTCCTCTCCCCCTCTCTCCTTCTCCTTCTCTCTTCTCTTCTCTCTCTCTCTCTCCCCTTTCTCTTCCTCCCTCTCTCTCTCCCCTCTCTCTCTCTCTCTCTCTTTCTCTTTCCCTCTTCCCCTCCTTCCCTCTCCCTCCCTCTCCTCTCCTTCCTCTCTCTCTTCCTCTCTCTCTCCTCTCTCTCTCTCTCTCTCTCTTCCCCTCTTTTCCCCCTCTGCCTCTTCCCCTTTCTCTCTCTCTCCCCCTCTCTCTCCTTTCCGCTCAAACAAAATGTTTTTTCTTTTGTACTTTTTAATTGTGCAATGTAAAAAAAAAAAAGACAAAATGAATGAAAAAATTTTTAAAAAAAAAGGGGGAAGGGGCAGAGACCTCTTGAAGCTTAGCCCACATCACAAGCGGCACAATACATTATTGCGGCAAATTATGTCTATTGGGGGACAGTCAAACCAAACCCCCCCCCCAAAAAACTGGAGGGAGAAGTGACATTTTTTCATGTTTAATGCATAGTAGGCTAAATGCCAACACCAAACAAAACAAAAAAAAGGAAAAAAAAGCAAACGAGAAAATGGTACCTGCATTACCCCGTGGGGGAAAGCCAGGGGCCCCGCATTAAAAAAGCACCCCACCGTCTGGGAAAATTTGGGGTAGGGTTTCCCTCTTTTCTACCCCCCTCTTTTTTTGTCTCGTTCCTTTTCTTCCTGCCAGCTCCTTTTGTCTATTTTTTTACCTTCTTATCCTTCTCCTCCCCCCCCCCCCTTCTTTTTCTACAGAAAGATTTAAAAAAATAACATTCTCTTCCCCCGCCGAAGTCGGATGGCCGGGGCCCCACTTTCCCCTTCCCCCCTTTTTTTTTTTCTTTTTTTTTTCCTTCCAAAAAAAGGGAAAACCCGGCACATTTTTGCTTCCCAAATTTTTTTAAAAAGGTTAACGGAAGGGTTCAAATTTTTAAAACTTCTTTCCCCCAATTGACTGGGCGAATTAGCCCGCCCCCCCCCTTTAAAAAAAAAGAAGTGAAGTAAAGTCCTTCAAAGAAAAACCCCGGGCCCGGGGTTTGACCCAGCTCGCCCTTTTCCCTT
>JAQIHA010000661.1:0-13589 GCA_028751875.1 Rapana venosa | reverse complement strand
GCGTCCCCGCGCGGGGTGTGTGTGTGTCCAGCTGTTGTGCTGTAGAATGGGTCCGTTGACCAGCCAGAAATTGGGGGGACTACTTTCACATGGCTTACAACCTCATCACCCTTTCTGCCTCCTCAAGGTAAGGCGTGGCCCTTAATTTTTTATTACTCATTTATTCATGTATTTATTATTGGTTTGTTTTACTTGCTTGTTTTTTTGCCTGTTTATTTCCATTTCAGGATCGGTTAGCTTTATTTCTGTAATTACTGAAAATCATTACCCCCTTCGGATTCCACACGTGCGCACGCACACACGCGCGCGTGCGCAAAACACACACCCCGCACGCACGCACGCACACACCACACCACACACACACACACACAACACCACAACACATTTGTTATGGTTAAACTACATTAGCGTTTCTCATGTATTTGTCATTAATTGTTGTTATCATTATTTACCCCTTTTCTGTATCCCGGCCTACTTTTATTTAGGATTGATCCATTCACTTCTTTACATCCATAAAACTTAAGTCCCCCCCCTACCCCCCCCCCCCCCCCCTCCCCATCCCCACCCCCACCCTTGTCATCGTTTAAATCACTTTGAGTGAGCAGACCTAAAATCAAAGCAACAACAACAAAAACCCACTACGATGCACTGGGCTTGTCATAGACAAAGAAATTCCACATAACATTTCAGTTCATGATATTTTAATGGGGACCATGACACTGTGTGTACCTCAATCCTTAACAAAGCTGTAGACCTGGACCAGCACCAAATGGTGCTGTGCTATAATAATAATAATAATAATAATAATGATAATAATAATAATAATAATGTATGGAATTTATATGGCGCTGAATCTTGTAAAGCAACAAATCAAAGAGCTCAGATGACATGATTTTTTTTTTAAATGATCATTTTATATCGAGGATAATGCGGCTTTGTAAATATTGTCATCTGTTCCCCCGGCAGCAATGGCCTACTCTTTCGAAAAGCGGAACAGGATTTAACGGGGTGCGAAAGATGTTCTGCATGCGTTCGCACAGGGGGCCGGTTTAGAGTCTCATCCGAAGGACTTTGACATTCAGTTCGTTTTTTTGTCAAAACTGGGAAGAAAGGGCGAGGCTGGGAATGGGAACTCAAAACCTCACGGTTTACTTGTTGGCAGGCAAACGTCTTAACCACCCTTTGCCCCTTACTTCCATTTAAACTATGAAGAATTTACAGGATGTATTCTTTATAAAACAACAACAACAAACCACGGGGTTTACATGAAGGTACACTTCAAATTAATGACATACAACAGATTTTCTCACATACTTGAACTTACATGAAATACTATTCACTCGTTATCAATTTGGCAAATTTAACCACTTATATACTTCGAGACTTACATAGAGAACTTCAACAAAACTGACTCAGTATGGTTTTAAAAGAAACGGACTATAGTGTGTTTTTTTCAGTTCCCAAATTTAACACTAATGTACTTACAAAACATAACAGAAAACTTCAACAAAACTGACTCAGTATGGTTTTAAAAAGAAACGGACTACAGTTTATTTTTTATGTTATGTAATGTTATAACATTTTATTATGTTTGGCTTTGCATGTGTTGGGGGTAGTCTGTGGTCAGAGCACTCGCTTTTCCCCAGCTAAGGGTTTAAACAGCATCAAGCGTGGTTACGATTGGATGGGTGACCGTTTTCAAGCCTTGGCTTCCGTACTGACCCCCCCCTCCCCCCCCCCCTCCCCCCCCCTCCCCCCTTAATCCCCCCCCGGGAAACAGCCCCCCCCCAAATCGCTCCCGCAGTTCAAGCCTCGCTCCCTACCGCCTTATAGGGTGGGACCCTTTACCGTCCTTTTGTCGCGGTGTCCAGCGCAGGAGCGGGCCCGCCCTTTCCCCACGGTATACGGGTTTGGGGCTCATTTAGGGGCCGCTCCCTTGGGCGACCGGGATAGGTGCAGCACTGGAACCTTCAACCAACCTGTCCGTGGCCGCAACCCCCTCATGAAGGACCTCCGCTAGGAGCTGGTAGCGAGGGAGAAGGGGGGACGGGAGGTTTACGTGATTTTTGACGGACACTTTGTGGTGATAAACTTTAAAGCCCCCCCTTCCCCAAGGAACAGTAGGGAGGGCTGGCCACAAATCGCATATTATTCAACTAAGAGGAGAAAATGAATTTACAACGACCAAGCTTTAAAGCCCACCCATTCACAAAGAGACAGTGGGAAGGGGACTGGGCACAAATCGCATATTGTTCAACTAAGAGGAGAAAATGAATTTACAACGACCAAGCTTTAAAGCCCACCCATTCACAAGGAGACAGTGGGAAGGAGACTGGGCACAAATCGCATAGTATTCAACTAAGAGGAGAAAATGAATTTACAACGACCCAATAATTAATTTTTTTCCAAGGAGGAGGGGGGGAAAGGGATTTTTTTTGTTTATTTAATCTTTTTTTGAGGATAAGGGGATAAGTTCCGTGGCTTTTTATCAGCCGGGTTCCGTGTGGTGCGGTTTTGTAAATTTTGTCTCCATCGGAGAGAGAGCGACGAGAGAGAGAGTTGGGTTGTGTAGTTGTGTTTTTTGTGTGCGTGTCGTGGTTTGTGTGAGTGTCGTGTGTGTTCTGTCGTGTGTGGTGGTGTGTGTCGCGCGTGCGTGTGTGTGATGTGTTGTGTGAGGGGATGGGTGGGCGATGAAAGTAGGGTTTGTTGTAGTATGTATGTATGTTGTTGTATGATGTATTTATTTTGTATGTTTGTGTGTATGTTGATGTATGTATGTAAACATGAGCAATTTGGTAAAGAGGGGAGAATGATTTTGAAGAGTTGGGTGGGGGTGGAGGAGTGGTTTTTGTAAATTGCAACCCTGGTGATAATTATCAAAAAGCAGGGGTTGCTTTTATCAGTTTCCACACACAAACACACACAACCACACACAAAACACCCACACACACACACCACACACACACACAAGGATTGACCTGTCAAATTTTTTTTTTTAGCCAAATAGATAATTATCATCATCACTCATCACTCATCCCTTGGTCGGGACGACCTTTGGGGGTACCCAAAGGGCGCTGAAAGTGGCCCCCAAAAAGGGTTCTGTCCGGGCTGCTTTCAGGAGGTTTGGAAACAGTGACCCGGGTCCGCTCCTTGTGTTGGAATCCAGCTTTTGCGGGGGTCGTCCGCCCCTTGTCCTTTCCCACCATTCCCTGCGGGACTGTTTTTGACGGTGTTAGTTTTTTGTGTGGCCAAACTTTCAGTTTCCTCCGTTTGACTGAATCTGCAAGGTTCTTGTTTCCCACCATCCCTCGATCGCTGCCAGACGTAGTCTTGGTTTTACGGTCTCTGTAGGTGTGTCAGGATCCGCCTGAGGCACTTCATCTCAAAGGCTTAATGGAGTTCAAAATCGGCAGTGAGTGTCCATGCTTCACAGTGTACAAGGCAAGGGTTTGGACTCCCTTTGTAGAGTCTGACCTTAGTGTGGGTTTGATTTTGGGGGTTCCCCACATTTTGCCAGCTTAGTCTGGGGGAGGTGCCACGCAACTGATCTTCCCCTCTTGTGTGCTCGTGCCTTTTTTGGTGATGACTGCCCAAAGGTATTGAAAGTTTACCCCTTTAGTTTTCGCCATTCATCTTATGCTGGTGGGAGGGTGGGTGTGGTACTGTTCACTAAACTTGCTTTTTTTCCGTGCTGATTCCTCCCGTGGGCATTGGCTGATGTTTCCTTTGGTGGTGAGTCTGGAGTTCTTCTTCACGCGGCCCGGGAATCAATATCGTTTGCAAATCGAAATTGCAGAGGGCCCTTTCCTATTGTGATTGTGGTTTAAGCAAGGAGGGCCTCCTGCATGATGTTCCCCAGGAACATTTTGAAAAAAAGGGGGGGGATAGGGGGGCACCTTGTCGAACCCAACTGAAGCCCGGAAGAACTCCCCTTTTTCTCCCCCATGGGACTGCACGTGGGGCTGTTACGCCCTGGTGACTTGAAAGCCTCGTCGAAGCTATATTTCCTTGACTTGCCACAAGCTTCTTCCCACACTCGGTAAAGGGCCTTCTTAAAGTCAATGAATTGTTGTGGCTGTAGCTGATGTTGGAGATGCTTCTCTATGAGCTTGATTTTTGAAGATCGCTCGACAGTGCTTCGACTGGTTGAATCCTCCCTGTTCTTCTGATAGGATTTCTTCTGCTTGTGGTTTCGTTGTTCAAGGCAATGGTAGATGATTTTGCTTGGATGGCTTTCAGAGATTTTTGTAATTTTGGCACTTCTTCAGGGCTCCTATCTTTGGGGAAATGAACTATGATGGATTGGGGCCACTGTTAGGCCCCTCTTTGCGGGTCCAATCGTTGCAGATGATTGTTTATGCCTTGATCATTCTGGGCCTGTTCTTGATGAGTCAGCCGGGGTGTTGTCAATTTCCCTGGGACTTGCCCTTTCAAAGGGTTTACGCTTTTTCACCTCTTCCTCCAGCACCTGTGGCTTTAGGATTGTGGTTGGGGTCTTGCCGGAAGTTTGTTCGGATCAGCCTTCAGCTTGTAGTTTACAGGTCCTGCAATATTTGTCCATTCTTTTGTAGTGGCGCTCTCTGTAAGGACTGACCCCCCCTTTTCTTCAATAAAGGGGTCTTTGGTGCTGGGGCTTGGTTTTTACCTTGATGGTCTGGTACGCCCTTTTCTGTCTCCTTTGCCATTGCCTTCTCACTTTGGGCATTTTTCGCTCCCCGTTCCCCCTGGCCTCAGTCATCTTCTTCTTTTTTGACCTGTTGACTTTTCATCCTTTGGGGGTTTTTGGGTTTTTGTTCTTTCTTGGCTTTAGTCCCTACGTTGATTGCAGGGCCGGATATCTTGGGGGAACCCCCGGTTGGTTCTTTTTCCCTTTTTTTCCAAAGGGTTCCAGCGTGCTCCTGAAAGGTCTTCTGAAGGCTCAGTGGGTTTTTGATTCTCTTGGAGGAAATCAATGCTGCAAATTGCCCCCCCACTCAGCTTTAAAGATTTCCGGGCTTGGGGTCCCTTGTTTTCCTTTGAACCCCAAACGGGGATTTTTCTTTTGGTTCTTGGGCTTGCTTACTGTAGGGTCATGGTACATGTCGTGGCACTGCCCCTATCAGGCCGGGAAAAGTTCTTGTCTGGGCTTTGTTGATGCTCGACTTAAATCGTTTGGGGGGAAGATGTATCAAATTGGGTTTTGTGTCTTTCCATTTGGTGAGGCCACGTCGTTTTTTGAGTCTTGTGGGGTTAGGGGGGTTGGGGACAGAAATTGTGGCGCTTCGATTCCAAAAGTCTCAGACCTCTATCATTGGTTTCGTCCCGCCAAAAAGGCCTACTGTCCCCGGCCTTTGGTTTTGCCAGGGCCGATCTTGGCATTCCCGCGCCCCGGATCACGAGAAAGCCTTCTTTGGGGTTTTTTTGTGGCGCTCTCGAAATCCCCGTAGAAACACCGATTGCTTTTTTATCGTAGTTGAGTTGGTGCTTTGCTGTTGTGGTCAGTTGTGTGGTTTTGCTGCGACACGTTGGAGATCAGTCTGCTTTTAGATTGGGTACAGCTGATGCACTGTTTTTCCCTTTTTGTTTACAAGAAATCCTTTCTCCGTGTTGGTGTTTGGATCGTCGCCATTATCCCTAGTTTGGATTTCTTCTTGGTTGTTTCGCCGAATCCCACCCCAAGGCTTCGGCCGTCAAGTATGTCCCCTTCTATTTCCCTGTTTATGGGTTAGCTCTTGGAGCTTCCCACATGCGGCAAAAGGGCGGATGTTCCAGTACCAATGAGGGCTTAGCCTGGAGTTTGATCGCTGTTGTTTGCGTCCCCGTCGCAAAAATTTTTCCCCCTCCATCCTGGGAAAGCTCCATAATTTAATTTTAAAATGTTTTTGTTGTGTCAAATAATCTAAACTTAAATGGCAATAAAATAGTCCGAAAAAGAATCTCTCTCCTCCTCTTTTCCCTCTCTTTCTCTCCTCTCCTCTCTTCTCTCTCCTTCTCTTCCACCACACACCACACACCAAAACCCCCACACACACACAACACACCCACCAAACACCCACCATATATACACAAAACACACAACACACACACAACACACAAAAACTGGCTTTTTTATTTTCTTTCGGAAGGTCAAATCCTTTGAGCTACTGTACGTTATGATGAAAAGATCGGACACTACAGTGGTAAGTTTCTTGTTGCCATTTTAAGGACTATTTTTTCTTATTAATCCCTTTAAATTATAAAATCATCTAAAATTGCACAAACCACGAAAAAGCAAACGCCCATTTTACTGAGGGCGTGCCAAAAGAGCAGCACCAAAATAGGACCTCCGTTCAAGTTCATCCCGAAGGGCTAACACTAAAATGAAAATTAGTGGTTTTGGGGGAAAAGTGTTACAACACGGGGGTCGAACCCCCCATTTTTGGCCTTTTTGGGGGAGGTCACCTCTAAGGTTTACTTTATTCACCACATTTCAAGGGGTGTGCCCCGGGGACTTTTACACGTTTCTGCAGATGGGGCCCGTTGTGTTATTGGTGCCTGCGGGTTGTTGAAGATGGAAAGAACAGAGTTTTAATGGATCCCCCAAATGTCAGGGGGAGGGCCAATGGCCAAAACTCTTGGTTTGGTTTTTTTTTGGGTTTTTTTTTATTCCTTTTTTATCGAGGATTAAAGGAATAAGCACTCATGTTTTTGGGGGAGGGAGGTAGGGGGAGGGGTTTTTTCTCTTTCTGTTACCTTTTTGTGTGTGTTTTTTTGTTTGAAATTTTTTTGGGGGATTTTTTTTTTTTATATCCAGGGGGTAAAGGGAAAAAGCCCCTCATGTTTGGGTCAGGGGGTTTGGGAGGGGGGGGTGCCTCTAGCTTGTATACCTTTGTGTATGGGTGTGTTTTGTGTGTTTGTTTGAATTTTTTTTTTATTTTTATTCTTTTTTATCAGGATAATGGGAAAAAGGGACTTGTTTTGGGGCAGGGAAAGGGAGGGGGGAGGGGTGCCTATAGCTCTGTATACCTTTTTGTATGGGTGTGGTTTTTTGTTTGATTTTTTTTTTTTTTTTATTCTTTTATTCCAGGGTAATGGAAAAAAGCCTCATTTTTGGGGGCGGGGAGGCAGGAGGGGGGTTTCCCCTTAAACCTTTTGAATACCTTTTTTGGGGTGTGTTTGTGTTTTTTTTGATTTTTTTTGATTTTTATTCTTTTATTTCCAGGATAATGGAATTAAAGGGGGACTTTTTTGTTTTTGGGGGCAGGGAAAGGGGGAGTGGGGGGGCTGGGTTCCCACTTGAACCCTTTTGTGGGGTTTGTGTGTGGTTTTTGTTTTTTTTTTTGTATTTTTAAAATTTTTTAACAGGGGGGTTTTGGAAAAAGACCTTTTGGGTTTTTGGGTTTTTGGGGAGGGAGGGGGGGTGTTGGTTTTATTTTTTGTGGGGGTTTTGTGGGGGTTGGGGGTTTTTGGTTTGATTTTTTTGTTATTTTTAATTTTTTTTATTTTTTTTTCAAAGGGGTAAAAGGGAAAAAGCACTCATGTTTGGGTCAGGGAGGGTGGCAGGGGGGGTGCCCCTAGTTGTATACCTTTTTGTGTTTTTTTTTTGTGTGTGTTTTTGGGTTTTTTCCCCAGCTAGAGCTTCAAGGTTCACCGTCGTGAGATTTTGCTATGACCGTTTTTCCCCCCACCATAGATAGCCGCATTCCGAGTGGGGGCTGTATGCAGGGTATTTCATGTTTCCGAACCCATCGAACGTTGACATAAATTTTGGAATCTTAACGTGTAGATTTGATTTTTGCTGTAGTATATACTCGAAAGGAATTTTGGGACTGGCCTGTTGCTCTTGAAACGACCTGGGGGGAAAGTAAAAATCCCCCGCCCCAAATTTACCAGATGCCCCGGTTCAAACCCCCGACTTCATAGACCCCCCGCTATAGGTCCGTTCCCAGCACATGACCTGGGGGGCTTACTGTAGGGAAGGACCATGGTCACTTGGCGGTCTAAAGTGGGCGTGTGGGGGGTGATATACAAAAGGTCAATGGAGATTGTTCGTATTGTTTTGGGGTTTTCATCTGTAGCCCTAAAAAGACCGTGCAGTGTCCATTTTTGTTTTGTAGCACAACTTTGACCCAATTTAATAAAACCCCAGGGTTTGCTTGATTTTATACAGAAAAGAGTGAGCCGTGAGTCGTGAGTCAGTGATTGTGTGTGTGTATGTGTGTGTGGAAGAGAGAGAGAGAGGGGAGAGAGGGGGAGAGAAGGGGAGAGAGAGAGAAAGGAGAGAGAGAGAAGAGGAGCAAGACAGACAGATAGACAGGACACCGAGAGGAGAGAGAGAGGGGAAAAGAGAAGAGAGAGAGAGAGGAGAGAGAGAGAAGAGAGACAGACAGACAGACAGACAACGAAGACGACAGACGACAGACAGAGAGAGGGAAGACGACAGACAGAGACAGAGGACAGAAGAGAGCAATGAAACAGCAGACAGGCACGAGGAGAGAAAATTTTTTTCCGTCAGACTGATATTATCAAAAAGGGCTGTGATCTCCTCTCACCTTTTGTGTGTGTGTGTGTGTGTGTGGGGGGGTTTCGCTGGTCTGCAAAATACTCCCCTTTCCCGACGCGTTCCTGTACTACACGGGATGCTTTGTGCCGTTTACGCCAGGCAAGGGGGCCCCTTCTCTCTGTCCTGGTGCTTCCTCGTGCTGCTGAGTGCTGTGTACTACTGGTAGGTTGGGATAACTGGTGTGTGTGTGTGTGTGTGTGTGGTGTGTGTGTGTGTGTGTGTGTGTGTGTGTGTGTGTGATGAGGGGGAGATTGTGTGTGTGTGAATGAAAGAGGTGTGTGTGTGTATGTGTGTATGAGAGAGAGAGAGAGAGTGTTTGTGTGGGGTGTGTTTTGTGAATGAGAGAGAGAGAGAGAGAGTGTTTTGTGTGTGTGTGTGTGTTTTGTGTGTGTTTTGAATGAGAGAGAGAGAGTGTGTGTGTGTGTTTGTGTGTGTTGAATGAGAGAGAGTGTGTGTGTGTGTGTTTGTGAATGAGAGAGAGGTGTGTGTTGTAATGAGAGAGAGAGAGAGAGAGTGTGTGTGTGTGTGTGAATTAGAGAGAGAGAGTGTGTGTGTGTGTGTGAATGAGAGAGTGTGTGTGTGTGTGTGAATGAAAGAGTGGTGTGTGTGTGTATGTGTGTATGAGAGAGAGAGAGAGAGTGTTGTGTGTTTTTTGTGTGTGAATGAGAGAGAGAGAGAGAGAGGAGAGAGAGAGAGAGAGGGGTGTGTGTGTGTGGGGTGTGGTGTGTGAATGAGAGGAGAGAGTGTGTGTGTGTTTGTGTGTGTGTGAATGAGAGAGTGTGTGTGTGTGAATGAGAGAGAAAAGAGTGTGTGTGTGTGTGTGTGTGAATGAGAGAGAGAGAGGAGTGTGTGTGGTGTGAATGAGAGTGTTTTGTGTGTGTGAGTGAATGAGAGAGAGAGTGTGTGTTTGTGTGTGTGAATGAGGGGAGTGTGTGTGTTTGTGTGTGTGTGTGTGAATGAGAGAGAGTGTGTGTTTGTGTGTGTGTGAATGAGAGAGAGTGTTTATTTTATTTTATTTTTTTATATTGAGGATAATGGAATAAGCACTCATGTGCTTTTATTACAATCAGTCCCCGTGTGTATGCGGTTTTGTAAATTGTCATCTGTTCCCACCGGCACACAATGGCCTACTCTTTCGAAAAGCGGAACAGGATTTTAACGTGTGCGCAAGATGTTCTGCGTGCGTTCGCACACGGGGCCTCGGTTTATAGTCTCATCCGAAGGACTTTTTGGGAAAGTGGAGTCGGCACTGATGTTAACTCCAGGGGAAAATATCCCCTTGAACGGGAATCGAACCCGGGTTGTCAGATTGTGAGCGGATTCTGAGTTGTGTGTGTGTGTGTGAGAGAGTGTGCGTGTCTGAATGAGAGAGAGTGTATGTGTGAATGTGTGTGTGCACGCGCGGGGCGTGTGTGAGTCTGTGAAGGGGGGGGAGAGAGAATGAGTGTGTGTGTGTGAATGAGAGAGATTGTGTGTGTGTGTGTGTGTGTGTGTGTGTTGTGTGTGGTTTTTGCAACCACACAAGTGATCCCTCCAGAACAGTATTACTGTATCTGTAGGACTATTTGAATGCACACACACACACGCGCGCGCTTAACGTGTGTGAATTAAGTATACCGAAGATGACTGCGTGTGCTTTCATACATTTAGTTAACATACGGAAACATTTCATTTTCTTGATAAATTATGGAATTGTTTGCCACTTATGCCTATTTCTTCTAAAATCACTTTCTGTCAAGGTTTTAAAAATAGTATATTTTTAAAAAAAAAAGGTAAAATAAGAAACAAGGACAGGTATCCCAGCAACACAGGAAAAAACAACCCTACCTATACTAATACTTCATTATTTCAACAAACAGGAATTCAGGGGGGTTAAAAGCCATTACATGCAAAAACAATACCAAAAAAACGTTTATCACAAGGTGATAAAATTCAATCTAAAATTTCACACATGCACGTGCAAAGCACCAAAGAACCAAAAACATTCAGAATACACAAAAACATTATCACAGAGAGTTAAAATTCAATCTTAAAATGTCACACATACACGTGCAACACCACAAAAAAGGGGAAAACTAATCAAAATGAGAACAGAAAACATTTATCACAGAGAGTGATAAAATTAAATTTAAAAATTTTCACCATGCACAGCGAAACACACACAAACAACCAAAAACTATATCAGAACAATACACAGAAAACATTTTCCAGAGGGAAAAAAATTCAATCTTAAAATTTCCCATGCAGGCGAAGCACCCCAAAAGCAAGCCAAACTTATAAAATACACAAAAAACATTTACACAGAGAGTAAAAAAATTCAATCTTAAAATGCCCAACATAACGTGCGAAGCACACACAAAAAGCCAACTTATCAAAGATGAACAAAAAACATTTATCCAGAAGGAAAAATTCAATCTTAAAATTTCAACATACCGTGCGACACTACAAAAAAGCCACAACTATATCAGAAAAAAAACGAACAAAAACATTTCCCCAAAGGTAAAAAAAATTTCCCATCTTAAAATTTCACTTGCCGTGAAAAGCCACACAAAACAAGCCAAACTAACAGAACAACGAACAGAAAACATTTATCACAGAGAGTGATAAAATTCCATCTTAAAATTTCTCATATACACGTGCAAGCAAACACAAACAAGCCATAACTATATCAGAACAATAGATAGAAAACGTTTATCACAGAGAGTGATATAATTCAATCTTAAAATGTCACACATACACGTGCGAGCAAACACAAACAAGCCATAACTATATCAAACAATAGATAGAAAATTTATCACAGAGAGTAAAAAATTTCAATTTTAAAAAATTTCACACTAAAGCGAGCCATAACTATACAGAACAAAGATAGAAAACTTTACACAGAGAGAAAAATAACATTCAATTTTTTAAATTCCCACATGCACATGATTTTGGACACACAAACCACAACACCCTCTCCCTCCAACTTTCCCCCCCCCCGCCCCTCCACTCCCAGGCTGCTGAAGACGGGTTTTTGGTGTGGGTGTGCAGGTACCCTGGTGAGGGAGGGAAGTCAACCCCCTTTTCTTGGCCCCTTCTCCCCCTGGCCATGGTTTTTTTAAAAAGGGGGTGTAAGGAAAGGATGCGGTGAGAAGGGGTTGCTTCCGATTTTGGCCCTGGGGGAGGGTGGGCCCTGTGGGTACAGAGTGTTGAGGGGGAAAAAAGGGGGTTCTTAATGCCCGAGCCCGGGGCCTAACACCCGTATCGGTTGATGGGATGGTCCCTGTTAGTTCGTGAGCGTCATGAGTGTGTGTGCGTGGGTGTGTGATGGCCCTTTTGTGGTGACCGAATTTCTTTTTCTTTTTTTTTTTACTGGAACACCATTTTTCAAAGCTTTTTTTTTATTAAAATTTAAATTTAAGGGGCTTTTTAGTTGCTTTTTTAAAAAAAATTTTAAAAAATTTAATTTTTTCTCAATCTTTTTTTTAGTTTTAGTTTTTTGGCTGGTTTGAACAAATGTGTGAGAGGCATGCATCATGCAGCATGTGTGGGGTTTAAAAAAAACAGAGAGAGGAAAGGGGGAGAGAGAGCTAACCTAACATGAATGAACTTTTGGGAAAAAAAATGTCTTTTAAAAAAAATCCATCCCCAAAGCTCTTCAAGCAATAAAGACAAAAAGAAGAAACACTAGTTCATATAACATAATTTTTTTTCATCTTTTCCAAACAAGGAACAGATCAAAAAAACCAAATTTAAAAAAAAAAAAAAACTTGAACTTGACTGCATAACCCCCTTTCGTAATTAGGCATGCACAAAATAAAATGTTGTGCGACATCACTTTACGTCTGAGGGAAAATGTGAGGGGTCATGCTCCAAGGTTATCGATTATTAATTGGTGAAGGTCCTTTTCCCTACAATGATTGTACTGGTAAACAACTATACATACACAAGAGGGCTACCTTACCCGCATGCACAAAATGGCTGAATTTCACACTATGTTATTCCGCCCCTGGTTTTGTCTGGATAGTCTTCACCATCTTTAATTAAACTCAACCCTGACTTCACTCCAAGCTGTTGACTTTTATTGAGAAGTTCACATTTTTTGCTTTTTTTTTTTTGTGTTCCCAAAACGAGGTTTTATAAAAAAAAAAAAATGCATTGCTTACTCAAGTACCATCCGAAAAAAAATTTTTGAATTGACTTTATCCTCTAAACTTCTTCTGAATGCATTCGAATGGTTTTTGTTTTGCCAGAAACAGTTTTTTTGTTTCTCACCCCCCAAATCAATTTTGAATAAAGAAAAAGAATATAGAAATTGTAAAAAAAAATTTTCTCAAAATCACCTCGTATTCCTTACAGTCCCTTTCCCGCACCCTACACTTGGGTTTTTTGTGCCAAAGCATTTTTAGTCCTCATCTGGTATCCCTTGGCCCCTTAAAAACAAAGACCTGGGTTTTCCCGGGTTCAAAAACAGCCTTTGCTCCCCAGATACTGTATACCTTGTTGATCAAAAAGGGGTTCTCCCGTTGATCTTTCCAGATTACGATTGTGTTGTTTTAACGTGTGCCATTCGGCAAACTATTTCACTACAGGAAATACGTTTAAAAGTGTTTTGGGCTAGCTTTTAACAACAATCACTGTAAATTTCTTCAATTCGTAGTCGCACAATGGAAACGTGAAAAAACTGATCAAAAAAAAAAAAAAAAAAATAAATAAACCCATCACTGTAAATAAACAGAACATGCTCTCCCCCTTTTTGGATAGTTTTGATAGCATTCAGTGCTGATGATTTTTAGCAACTTTTTATGAAACTACAAAATGCCTGCCCTCTACAGTCCCATCCCTTTTCCCTTCTTGGGGGTACTTTCAACCAAAAGCTTGACTAAAGGATCTATTGAAAAAAAAAAGTACATAAATGGAAAGCATACTAACAATGCTTTACAATTTGGGCCCCAAATTTAAAAAAGGGGGTGGGGAGGGGGTGGATGCATTTTTGGGCCGTAAAACACAGGGGCTTCACTGTTACCAATGGTTTTTTTTCTTAATTTTCATGGGTTTTTCCTGGTTCAATTTTTTTTTGATTTTGTTT
>JAQIHA010000660.1:7500-13579 GCA_028751875.1 Rapana venosa | reverse complement strand
CCTTTTAATGCATGAATGCCTGTTGCTAAAAGGCAAATAAACCCAAAGATTAATACGAAAAATAACCAATTACATTTCCCCCACTAATGGTTTTCCCCTACCAACCAAAAAATTAAAGTTTTCTTACGTGCTAAAATTTTCTACAGTAACCACGTAATGTGTTGGGACGGGGGGGAGGCAGGAAAGAGGCACACTAATATGCAAAGAAGTAAAAAAAATTTGCAAGCAGAAAATAACGCAATGTTAAAACAAGTGGAAAGGAGGAAATTTAAAAAAATCTTTTTATGGTAACCCTGAAGCTTGATATGTTTCTTCCCTCTCTCTCTCTCTCATCCCTCTTTCTCCTCTCTGCAACTCTTTTCCCCCTTCTTCCCTCTCCTTCTCCTCCCCTCTTCGTCCTCTCTCCATCTCCTCTCTCCCTCCTCTCCCCCTTTTATGCCCGTCTTGTCAAAATTTAATAGATTTTACGTGGAAGTTTTTTTTTATTGCAAGTTAGGAAGTTTTTATGTATTATTAAAGCGATACTGTTTTAGTTTGAATTTTGTTTTATTTATATCCATTGTTTAGGGTTTTTTTTTTCTTATTTTTATGGGGGGTTTACCCTTTTTAATTTTAATTTTTTTTTTTTTAAAAATTATTTTTTCTCTTTGATTAAGGGTTTTTTCCCCCCTTTTCCCCCTTAATACTCTCCCCCCCCCACCCCCTCCTTTCCAAGTTTTTTTCTTTTATCATGGTTTGTTGTTGTCTCATGTGAGGGGATCTTTTTTATATTGTTTCTCAGGGGTGATGGTGATTGTTATAATTGTATCTCTTAATAAAATCATTATTGTAATCTTTTTTGACTTCTCTTGCTTGGATATTTATTGTGTGAATTTTTCATTTTTTAAAAAAGCCCTATTTGAAAAGATGAGCGCAAAAAAAAGCACAACCTTTGCTGGGGGAAAAAGAAGGGAGGGAGGCATTGAAGGTAAAAAATCAAACACGAATGCCTAGTTTTTTTTCTAACGTTTTATTTCCTGTACCTTTTTTTATACCCAAAGTATAAACGTGAAAAATGGAAAAACAGAAATAAAGTAATTTGTTTGCCCTTTACTTTTTTGTTTTTCCCCTTTTTTTTAATTCTTAAAACTTTTTTTATTTAAATGTGTGTGTGGACGTGACGCGCACAGGTGGCATGAGTATGTGTTGCGTGAAATAGTATTGGGGGTAATTTGTTTTTTCAATGTTTTCCTAACAAAATTTTTTTTTCCTTTTTTTTCTTTTTTTAAATGGTTTAATTTAAAGGGAAAAGATGCATAATGAGTACTTTAGTAAAATCATTACGAAATTTGTTTTTTTTAGATAGATGGCTTGATGAAAAAAAAAAAGCAAAAGTGCTTATTTTAAGTCCCTCTGGAAATAAAAAATTTTGAAAATTGACTTTACTTTTTACCTCGGCGGGAGCTACTAGCTCCCCAATCCCCCAAACCCCATTTTTACTCACTCCTAACTAACTAAATTATTTTAAATAGCTAACTATAACTTTTCAACCAACTAACCAAAACAAACCCAAACCAAACAAAAAGACCAACCAAAAAAACGATAAACCAACCAAGACCAAATGGAAAAGAAGCGGCGCATGGCTTTTTCAGCATAACACAATCTGAAACTCATTGAGCAATGTCATCAACCCATTTTTGGTTCCTAAATTTTTTTCTTTTTTTTAAAAAATAGATCCAAAATTTTAAAAAAAAAAACCCCCCTCTTCTTTCTTTCTTCACAACAAACTTTCGTGTTGTCTCCCCTTCTCTTTTCCACTTCATTATTCTTTCTGAAAATCCCGAAAAAACGAGTTAAGAAAAAGCGATAAAAGAGGCAAAACTTAATCAAAAGGTTAGGGTGCTCAGATAAAAAATTTTTTCGTGTATGTGTGTTTGGTGGGTTTTTTTTTTTTTTTTTTGAAAAAAGCAGGATACCAAACAAAAACCCGAAAATTTGAATGTTTACAAAAAAAGGAAAAGTATCCAGCAGACTAATGGGAATTAGAGACAAGGCTCAAATAAGAGAGAGAGGAAGAGAGAGGAGAGAGAGAGAGAGAGAGAGGAGAGAGAGAGAGAGAGAAGAGAGAGAGAGAGACAGGTGCAAGATAACATAGGGCTTCGTGTGCGAATATTATTGTTTAGAAAGAAATATGATACAGTAGCATATATATATATATATATATATATATATATATATATATATATATATATATATATATATATATATATATCTATATATTTATATATATATATATCTATATATATATATCTATATATATATATAATCATATATATATATATATTATATATATAATATATATATATATATATATAAATATTATATATATAATATATTATATATATAATAATGTATGTATGTAGTATGAATGTTGTTGTTGTTTTCAGTTTTACCGTCTGTTCACTTCTAGTGATATTCTCTCTCTCTCTCTCTCCTCTCTTCCTCTCTCCTCTCTCTCTCTCTCATCTCTTCTCTCTCTCTCTTCTCTCTCTCTATATATTATATATATATATATATATATATATATATATATTATATATGTGTGTGTGTGTGTGTGTGTTTCTATTATACATATGTATATATGTTTATATATATAATTATATAATATATATATATATATATATAATTATTATAATACATACATACATACATACATACATACATGCATGCATGCATGCATGCATATCATACAATACATACATACAACATACATACATACATACATACATACATACATACATACTACATACATACACACACACACACATTGTGTGTGTGTGTGTGTGTGTGTGTGTGTGTGTGTGTGTGTGTGCGTGTTTGAGTGAGTGCGTGCGCACGCGTGTGTGTGTGTGTGTGTTTGTATATATTAATATATATATATATAATATAAATATATATAATGTATGTATGTATGTATAAATGTTATTGTTGTTTTCAGTTTTACGTCTGTTCACTTCTAGTGATATTATCTCTCTCTCTCTCTCTCTCTCTCATCCTCTCTCTCTCTCTCCTCTCTCTCTCTCTCTTCTCCTCTATATATATATAATATATATATATATATAATATATAAATATAATATATATATATGTGTGGTGTGTATTATATATATGTATATATGTTTATATATATATAGATATAATATATATACATACATACATACATACATGCATGCATGCATGCATACATACATACATACATACATACATACACACACACATTGTGTGTGTGTGTGTGTGTGTGTGTGTGTGGTGTGTGTGTGTGTGTGTTGTGTGCGTGTTTGAGTGAGTGCGTGCGCACGCGCGTGTGTGTGTGTTTGTTGTGTGCGGTCGTGCGTGCGCGCTCGCACGCGTGTTTGTAAGCGTGTGTGATGCTTTTATACTTGAAGTCATCTTGAACTGTTTAAACCAATACGAAATGCCACTTTCTTGTCTCCTCTCGAGATGATGGTTCATACCAATGTACCTGGCAGCACTGCAATTGCCTTTCTTGGGATGATCACAGTGCTTTTGTCTCGACTCGACCTGGCACACACAAGACACAAGCAGCGATACGAAACACACACACTACAGTACTTCATTAAGAGGCCGGCTGAAAGGCAATGCGCTCGTCTCTTGGTTGCGCCGCGCAGGCTGCAACTACCTGGAAGCCAGTGTTTCCTTTAACGAGCTAATTGGACCTGCGACCATTGATTTCGTTTCTTATTCGAGATAGGCAACGGATCGGTGGTCTAGAGGTAACGCGTCTGCCTAGAAAGCAAAAAATGATCAGGTCGGAAATGGGATAGTTCGAAGCCCGTTTGGGCCCCAAAACGTTTCCTTTCGATCCATTAGACCACGAGTGGTGGTCTGGGTGCTGATCTTTCAGATGAGACTATAACCCGAGGTCCAGTGTATTGCACACAAATTATTTAGTGCACGTAAAAGAACCCACGGCAACGAGAAAGTTGTCCCTGGCTAAATTTTGTATAAAAAAGAAGCGCTACCCTAAAAGGGAGACAAGTCAGTTGCAGAGAGGGAAAATAAAAGGGTGACGCTGCTTCTGTGGCGACGCGCTCTTCCCGGGGAGAGCAGCCCGAATTTAATAATAATAATAATAGTAATAATAATGATAATGATAATGATAATAATAATGATAATAATAACAACAACAACAACAATTAATAATAATAATAATATAGCGCTGAATCTTGTAAAACAAACAAATCGAAGCGCTTGCACTCAAATCATTTACGCGCATGCAACTTTTCTCAAATAAAATAAATAACATATTTCAAATTTATGCACGCGTACGTGCACACACACACCACACAAAAACACACCCCACACACACACCACACCACACACACACACACACACCACACACACAACACACACACACACCCCACACACACACACACACACACACACACACACACACACACCCACCCGCGAACACACTTAGGAGATGAAGGATGCTGTTGAAAAGTAGAGACGGATATCAAGTGAAGGTTTTTGGCGAAGTGAAAGAGAGAGGTCATTCCAGGTGGACGGACCAGAAACAGAGAAAGAGCGACAGCCAACAGTAGTTTGTTTGAATCTGGGTGTTCGAAAGCACAAAGTATCTGCGGCTAAACGAAGGGAACGGGATGGAGTGTACAGGTGAAGACAGTTACAAAGATAAGATGGTGCAGATTTGTCGAGACATTTGAAACAGAGGGTATTGATCTTATACTTCAGTCTTTGTGAGACTGACAGCCAGTGAAGAGATCGCAGAAGAGTGATGTGTTCAGATTTTTTCTTTCTTAGGACCAGTCGAGCTGCAGAGTTTTTGTATGCGTTGAAGAGAGTGGATGGATGATGCTGGTAGGCCAACCAAAAGAGAATTACAGTAGTCTAAACGTGAAAGAATGAGAGATGTGACGAGCTTGGAAGTTGCATCAGTGGACAGATACTTGCGAATCGCGCTTATGCGCCGTAGTTGATAGTAGCAGGACTGGCATGTCTGAGTGATGAATTTTTTCATAAAGAGTGTGTTGTCAAGAACTACACCTAAATACTTCACAGAGTTGGACAAAGGAACTGACGCATTGCCGAATTCTACTGATGTTGTGATGGAGGAAAGTTTATGTTGGGTTCCTATGAGCATGGCTTCGGTTTTATCGGCATTAAGTTGTAACTTGTTCTGAGTCATCCAGTTTTGAATGTTTGCCGTGACTTAAAGTGTTAAACAAATAAGTGTTTGCTGTCTTTCTTTTCTTTTCTTATTTTTTCCTTGAAGTATATTATGGTTGCGGGAGCGGGATAGCTCAGTGGTCAGAGCACTCGCTTTCCCCCAGCTAAGGTTAAGCAGCATCGAGCGTGGGTGACCGTTTGCGCGCCTTGGCTTCAGTACAGTTCCCCCCCAGTTCACCCAGCTGTAATTGGGTACCTGCTTCTTTAG
Organism: Rapana venosa; assembly: GCA_028751875.1. NCBI lineage: Eukaryota > Metazoa > Mollusca > Gastropoda > Neogastropoda > Muricidae > Rapana > Rapana venosa. Next base: position 8,122 of record JAQIHA010000660.1, on the reverse strand, counting down.
GGTCAGAGGAAGAAAAGCAGTGTGGGAGAGGAGATGGGTGCCGCCTCTCAATATGCTGGCCCCTTGAGAAGTTGAGGTCTCTGATGCCTCGCTCCCGTACGACCTTATAAGTTATGGGACACCTTTACCTTTACTTTTTTTTCATTGTTGCAGCCTCCTACCTACCTGATCAACATCGCGGCAACCGGTCAGCTGTTAAAGACAAATTCTCTTTGACAAGCATGCAGACCATGTCCTGTCATGTCATAGTTGGCATGGCTGGGTGGAACCGCAAAACCCCGATAAAGTCATAGTCAAAGTCAGGATCGAACACGCGACAAGTTACCAGCTCACTGATCTAAAGTTGTCTCTCTCTCTCTCTCTTTCTGTCTGTCTCTCTTTCTGTCTGTCTGTCTGTCTGTCTGTCTGTCTGTCTCTCTCTCTCTCTCTCTCTCTCTCTCTCTCTCATCATCTCTCTCTCTCTCTCTCTGGGTGTACGTGCTTGGTGCGTGCGTGCGTGCGTGGTTACGTACGCTTGTTGGTTTGTGTGTGTGTGTGTGTAGGAGAGAGAGACATACCTACACACACACACATACAGACAAACAGACACATACAGAGTCAGAGAGACAGGCAGATAGTCAGA
>JAQIHA010000660.1:0-2500 GCA_028751875.1 Rapana venosa | reverse complement strand
AATCACCCCCCCCAAAAAAGAAAAAGAAAAGAAAAGAAGAAAGCTACAAAACAACAGATGAGACTGCAGAACTCACGAAGTTTTACTTTCAACACCGTCAGAATGCAAGACTCTTTCTGATTGGAGGAAGACTGGCATCATAGCCACGCCCCCTCCAAGTTTTAGTTAGTGTGTGTGCTTTTTTAAAAATTTGGTTTAAGGTTGTTGCTTTTTTTTCAAGATGGGAGGGGGGGGGGGGGGGGGGGAGAAAATAGCAGCTAGGTGATGTGCTTGGCAACTCTGGTGGTTTGTAAGATCAGAGCGTGGCTGTTTGTTTTGCTGCACGGCTTTCAGGGTTGCGTCTATCCTTCATCACTAAGCCCCCTCCCCACCACACACACACACACCCTTCGTCCTCTCATCTTCCCGTTCCTGTTTGTCTATTTGTTTATCCAGTTATCTGTCTTTTATCTCTGTCTGTCTGTCTGTCTCTGTCATTGTTTGTTGGGTTTTTTCTGTGTCCGTCACTTTCATACTCTTTCGTGTTTTCTTTGGCTTTTGGTCTCTCTCTCTCTCTCTCTCTCTCTCTCTATATATATAATATATATATATATCTTGCATTCTTTCTCTAAAAGCAAATAATTTGCCATCATTATCATAACACACGCATACATACACACGCACGAACGCACGCATACATACATACACACACGCATGCACGCACGCACACACAATCACAAACACACACAGAGTATCATCTGGATTTTTTTAAAAAGTTGATTTAACTTGACTTAAAATGAACAATAACAAACGAAAGAGACAGATTTCATGAGAAATTACCAGTAGGAAAAGTAAATATCTGACATAAAGATCTACGTATCTTTCTTTTCTTTTCTTTTTTTCCCGGATCATTGGCTAGAGCTCCGAGGTCCACAAATGGTAGGATTTTGCGTACGAAGCCATTTTCACCATTCATTGATATAGTCGTATTCTGATTTCGGAGAATTTAGTTAAGTTATCTAAATGCAATCATCGACAGCTCTCTCAAATTCCGTCTGCATTTCCCAAGATCTCCAACACTTTGTGATGTTGTTTGCATTGCATTCTATGCATCACCATCTCACTGTTAACAAGTATTAATATTCGAAAATGTTCTTCCAAGCGTTACACGTGTATTATTCTTGCTTGATGGCATTTTGTTCGAATCTCTATCACAACCTGATAAACTTCAGAGACTGTTGACTTCGTTGCTTGGTTGGTGTACTGCATCTTCTAAGTTCCAGGATAGGTCTCGGCCTTTTGGTCTATCTTACAATAAGGCAAATGATCACAAACTTAATACATGTTGCTAGTTATATGGTGATAACTTCTTTTCTTTACATTTTGTCCCATTTTACTCTGTCTTTCCATACCATCTCACTATTGTAGCACTTCCGACAAAAAACAACTTGTTTTAAACCTTGATAACGCGAACAGAAACGAACAAATATAAACAAAAAACATGCACAAAATAAACAGTCTCCCTTTTATCTTCCTTTCATGCAAACCAAGCAGCAACAGTTTTGGAAGCAGCAGCAGTAGCAGCAGTAGCAGCAGTAGCAACAACAACAGCAGCAGCAGGGGCAGGAAGAAGGAAGAACAGCAGCAGCAGTAGTAGCAGCAGCAGCAACAGCAGCTACAGTACTGTTAAAATAACAACAAAACCAAATAACAAACCAAAAACCAAAACCAAAATAATAATAAATATGTACTCTTGATGTACCTTTCATGCAAATCAAACACCAACAGTTTTAACAGCAGCAGGAGCAGTAGCAGTAGCAGCAGCAACCGCATCATCATCGTCATCATCAGCATCATCATCATCATCATCATCAGCAGCAGCAGCAGCAGCAGAAGCAGCAGCAGCAGCAGCAGCAGCAACAACAACAACAACAACAATTCATTTACTTTTTGTTTTACTTCTAGGATAATGGAATAAGCACTCATGTTCTGCAAATTTTGTCATCCGCTCCGACCGGCACACAATGACCTACTCTTCCGATAAGCGGAACAGGTTTTGACGTGTGCCCACGATGTTCTGCGTGCGTTCGCACGTGGGACTTCGGTTTATAATCTCATCCGAGGGATTTTGGAGGGAGTGGAGTCGGCACTCCAGGGGAAAATATCCCCTTGAACAGGATTCGATCCCAGGTTAGCAGATCACGAATCGCAATGCGTAACGCCCTAACCAACCAGGCTATTCCGTCCCCCCAACAGCATAGCAGCAACAGTTTTAACAGCTGCAACAGCAGCAGCAGCAGCAGCGGCGGCGACGGCGTTAGCAGCAGTATAGATAGAACTTCAGGCCGGCATGGCTTCCACATGTGAGAGAAGAAGAAAAGTCAGCTAGCCACGGGCTGTTGATACAGTCAGTCAGGAAACCCACAAAGGTGAAGCAGGCACAACAGACACAGATGTATGTATGTATGTATGTAGACACAACATCCACATTTACCCTTTTTGTCTACAAATTTAACCCCGC
>JAQIHA010000066.1:30000-34569 GCA_028751875.1 Rapana venosa | reverse complement strand
GGGAAACCCCAAAACGAAAACAAAAATTTTTTTTTTTAATTGCCTGGCACATTGTTTGGCACATTGGGGACTGGGAAAGCCAAGTGGTCAGAACATTGCGCTCGCAATCTGACGACCCGGGTTCGATTCCCGTTCAAGGGGGATGTTTTCCCCCTGGAGTTAACATCAGTGCAGACTCCACTGTCCCCCAAAAAGTCCTTCGGATGAGACTATAAACCGAGGCCCCGTGTGTGCGAACGCAAACAGAACATCTTGCGCACACGTTAAATCCTGTGTTACTGTATAACAAAAAGTCAGCTACAAAAATGTGACTTATGATAACAATATGAGAAAGAGAGGACTTGTTCAGTTAAAAGAATGTCAGTACTCTACTGTGTGGCTGAATCTGTATGTGTGTATGTTTGTCCGTCGTGTCCGACGATGACCTCCAAAACAGCAGAGGAGGCAGCTGCAGTTTTGGAAAATGGGCAGAAATTGGATGATAGTGGAGATGCCTTGCCTCCACAGTACATCCCCACTCTCTCTCTCGGCCAAGTGGGCATAAGGACAGTCAGCGTTGGAGATTTTTTCTCCAAAGGCCAACCAACACCCCCAGGGCTACAGCACATAAGGACTGTGCGAGTCAAGCCTCCTAGTCAGAGAGTCCAGTCGATCACTAAAAACTAAAGCTGTAAAGGGGAAATTTCCCAAATGAGTGGGAAAGCCCTAACTACTACACTGTCAGAAAACATCACTGTTATGTCTCCTCCATTCAAAGCCTTAGCACCCCCCCCCCCCCCCCCCACCCCTCCATCCATCCCCCCCCTCCCTGCCCCCAGCCCGCGCGTTAGTATGGTATGCACAAACCACATAAAAAATTCACCACTTCCCCCCTTCCCCTCCACCCCCCTTCCTTCCCTCACCCCCCTTTCCAGTTGTGTCCTCCCTTCCCCTCCCCCCCCCCCCCTCTCCGCCACCTGTACTATTTCATTCTTCCTTCCTTTTCCTTTCTCACCCTCTTACTTTTTGCCTCCCACCCATAAACTGTCTTTGGCTTTTCTTTTCTTTTTCATTTTTTGTCTTGACGGAACTTTTTCTAATACTGCTATACTACCACGCCGCTTTTCTTAAAGAGTAGGCCATTGTGTGCCGGAGGGAACATTATGACAGAATTCACAAACGGGGACTGGATGTAAAAAAAGCACATAAGTGTTTATTCCATTATTCTCGATATAAATAAAATATTTAAAAAATTTAAAATCTCTCTGTCTCTCTATATCTCTGTCTATGTCTCTCTCGCTCGCTCTCTCTTTCTCTCTCTCTCTCTCCCTCCCCCTCTCTCTCTCTCTCCTCTCTCTCCCTTCCCCCCCCCCCCCTCTCTCTCTCTCTCCCCTCTCTCGCTCTCTATCCAGTCTCTGTTTGTCTTATTCCTGTTTCTCTTGCTGCCTCTTTCAGTCTGTTGCAACCCACCCCCCCCCCTCCCTACCCCAGCCCCTGCCCTCTTCTCTTCTTTTCATCTTTTGGGGTTTTGGTTGGGTGGTTTTTGTTTTTTCCTTTTTTCCTTTTTTAAGCTGTTGTTTTCTAAACCACTTCTTTTTTCCCAATCTGCATAAAACTTTCGTCATTTGGGAAAGGTAAAAAAGGGGTCCTTTTAAAAATTTTTTTGCGCGGGGCATGCACAAACAACAAAACATTTACACCGCACACACACACACACAAAACCCCAACACACACACAAGAGGAAAAGAAAAAAAAGGGAAACAACACGCACCCCCCGCCCCACACCCACCCCCAAACCCCACACACCCTATTTTTCCCAACCCCCAAAAACAAGGAATACAAACAAATAAAAGGCGTGCGCAAAATCCCACACACACACCCACACACACACACAACACACAAAAAAGGAAAAGAAAAAAAAGAAAAATACCCCACCCCCAAACCACACACAACCCTACCCCCACCCCCAAAAAAACAAGGAATACAAACAAATAAAACGCGCGCGCGCATACACAAACACAAAACACACCACACACACAGAGGAAAAAAAAAAAAAGAAACAAAAACACCCACCCCACACACCCTCCCCCTCCCCCCAAAACAAGGAATACAAACAAATAAAACCGCGCCCCGCGCGCGCGGGGCCCCCAGGGCAACAAAACACACACACACACACACACACACAAAATTCACCCCGGGGGGGGGGGGGGGGGGGGGGGGACACGCACCCAACCGCACACACACACACACACACACACCCCACACCACATTTCCCCTTTCCCCTTTCCACCTCCCCTGGGCCAAAAAATTTTCTTTCAAAAGTTTTCCCTTTTTCAATAAACGCCTGCCCCCTTTTTCCCCCTGTCTTCACCGAAAACCCACCCCCCACCCCTCCCCCCCACCCCCCCCCTCTTCCCCCCCACCCCACCCCCTTTCCCTCCCCCACCACTTTCCCAAAAAAAAAAAGTTTTTTTTTTTTTAAAAAACCCTTCCCCCCAAAGGTTGTTGGTCTTTCTTTACATATTATGCCTGTTTGTAAAAGCGTTGTCACTTCTCCCCCCCAAAAATAAAAAACTTTTTTTCTCTCTCTCTGTCTCTGCCCTGCTCACTCTCGTCTCTTTTCCCCTCTCTCCTCATTTCCCCCCCTCTCATCCTCCTCTCTCTCACTCTCCTCTCTCCTGTCCCGCCTCTCTCTGTCTGTCCTCCCCCCCCCCCTCTCTCTCTCTCTCCGCCCTCTGTCCTCTCTCTCCTCTCCCTCCTCTCGTCCCCCTTTTCCTCTTTCTCGCTTTCCTCCCCAATTGTGTGCCGGGGGAACAGATGACAAAATTTTACAAAACCCTAACCAGGGGGACGGATGCCAAAAAAACCCCAAAAAAAAAACAAAAGCAAAACGAGGGCCTTTTTTCGTTTACCCTCGTGATAAAAGAAAAAAAACCCTCTCTCGCCCCTCTCTTCTATCTATCTATCTACCATCTATCTATCTATCTGCCCCTTTTCCAAAAAACCATCTTTTCATCTATCTATCTTTCCATCAATTCACTACATCTATCTGTCCCCCCCTTAATTGGAAATGGATAAAGCCTTTTAAAGTTTATTATGACAAACTTCTCCCCTATTTTGCAAGACTGGCATTTCACAAAATAACGTTTCGAAATGTCGTGCGGTTTGTCGCGCGTGCGTGCACGGCGCCCTTACCCGATGAACCTTACCCCTGCTTAGTTTTGTGGTTGAAGAGAGAGAGGAGAAAATTTAAAAAAATGAATAAAAGATCTTTAATTTTTTAAAAGGTTACAGATGAAAATTCACAAAGCTAAGGAGAGAGAAAAGAGAAGAGAGGGAGAAGAGAGAAGAAGAAAGAAGAGAGAGAGAAGAACTCAACTCAACGGGAAGGGTTTTTAAATTCCCCAAAAAAAGGGGCCATTCCCCCAACATAAGGGGGGTTGCCGAACGGGCTTAGTTTTTTTGGGTTTGGGGAAAAGCAATAGAAAGGACAGCATTTACTGTAAAAACAAAAAAAAACTAAAAAAATTTTTGATTTAAAGGAAACAATACCCAAGAGAGAAAGAGAGGGGAGAGAAGAGAGGGGAGTTTTTAAAAAAATTTTTTTTTTAAATTTTAAAATTTTGGGGACGGGAAGTAAAGGGGTGGGAAAACTCGTTTTCCCCCACCAAGTTAAGCACGTCGACCGTTTTTAAACCATTTTTGGGGGGTTGACCTTTTGCGCGCCTAGGCCCTTCAGTAAAGTTCCCCCATTCACCCACGTAAATGGGTACCTGCCCTCTTGGGGTCGGAAAAGGAAAACAGCGAGGGAGAAGTTTGGCCCCGCCCTAAATTTATGCGGCCCTAAGAAATGAGGTTTTCGACGCCTCGCACCCCTACGACCTTATGGGTTTTTTGGGGACCCCTTTTTACCTTTCTTACTTTATTTAAATCGAGGATAATGGAAAAAGCACGCGTGCTTTTTTTACATCCAAAGCCCCCCTGTGTGTCGGTTTTGTCCAATGGTCGTCTGTTCCCACCGGCACAAAATCCTCCCTACTCTTACCAAAAGCGGAACAGGTTTTAACGTGGTGCCAAGATGTTCTGCGTGCGTTCGCCCCGGGGGCCCCGGGTTTTTTAAAGCCCATCGGAAAGGAGAAAAAGAGAGAAGAAAAGAGAGAAAGAGAGAAAAGAGAGAGAAAAAGAGAGCGAGAGAGGGGAAGAGAGAAAGCAGACAACAGAAGACAGACAGACAGAGAGAGGCAGACAGACAGAAGACAGAAAATGGGAGTGAAAGAAAAGCAGCTTTCAAAACCTCAAAACGTTTTTGGGCTTTCACTAGGGTAAACAAACCAAGAGGGGGGAAAAATAAAATAGGGCTTTTTTAAAAAAAAAAAAAAAAAGGAAAAGGGGAAACAAAAAAAAAAAAAGGGGGAAAGGTGGTTTTTTCCCCCCCCTTTCCCCCGCCCCCCCCCCCCCCCCCAAACCCCCCCCCCCCCCCACCCCCCCCCCCACCCCCGTCAGGTTGCAAAATTTTTCCCATGCCCCCCCCAACCCCCCCCCTGAAGAATTTTAAATTTTTTTGGGGGGGAAAAGGAAAGGGGGGTGGGG
>JAQIHA010000066.1:0-25000 GCA_028751875.1 Rapana venosa | reverse complement strand
GAGAGAGAAAGACAGACAGACAGAGAAAGACAGACACGAGGAGGGAGAGACAGACAGACATAGAGAAAGATAGACAGACAGAGAAAGACAGACACGGGGAGAGAGAGAAAGACAGACACGGGGAGAGAGAGAAAGACAGACACGGGGAGAGAGAGAGAGAGAGAAAGACAGACAGACAGAGAAAGACAGACACGGGGAGAAAGAGAGAGAAAGACAGAGAAAGACAGACAAGGGGGAGAGACAGACACAGAGAGACCGGGAGAGAGAGAGAGAGAGAGAAAGACAGACAGACAGAGAAAGACAGACACGGGGAGAGGGAGAGAAAGACAGACAGACAGAGAAAGAGAGACACGGGGAGAAAGAGAGAAAGACAGACACGGGGAGAGAGAGAAAGACAGACACGGGGAGAGAGAGAGAGAGAAAGACAGACAGACAGAGAAAGACAGACACGGGGAGAGAGAGACAGACACAGAGAAGGATAGACACGGGAGGGGGGGGAGAGACAGACGGACACAGAGAAAGACAGACACGGGGAGGGAGAGAGAGAAAGACAGACAGACATAGACACAGAGAAAGACAGACACGAGGAGGAGAGACAGACAGACAGACAGACAGACACAGACACAGAGAAAGATAGACACGTGGAGAGAGAGACAGACAGACAGAACATAGACACAGAGAAAGATAGACACGTGGAGAGAGACAGACAGACATAGACACAGAGAAAGATAGACACGGGAGGGAGAGAGAGAGAGACAGACATAGACACAGAGAAAGATAACACGTGGAGAGAGAGAGACAGACAGACACAGAGAAAGACAGACACGGGGAGAGGGAGAAAGAGAGAGAGAGAGAGAACTCGAACTCGAACTCGAAAGATTTATTCACAAAAAGGCCATTGGCCCATACATGAAGGGGGGTTGCCGAGCTGCTTAGTATTTTAGTGAAAAAATAATAACAAACAAAAAAAACAAAAACAAAAAAAGTTAATGTATACCCACAACTACCACAAAAAAAGTTTTTTTAAAAAAATTGACTTTAAAAACCAAGATAAGAGGGGGGGGGGGGGGGGGGGGGGGGGGGGGGGGGGGGGGGGGGGGGAAAAGATTTACAAAAATTCCATATTTTTCATTAACATTTTGTTCTTTTATTGCAGCATAACTTTTCTTTTTTTTTTAATTTCTTTGTTTTTAATCCAGTCCCCCCTGTGGTGTGGCTGTTTTTTAAATTTTTTCATCCCTTTCCCCCCCGGCACCAATGGGCCCGCATGCTCTTTCCCAAAACGGAACGTTTAACGTACACAAGATGTTCGTGTGCGTTCGCACACGGGACCCAGTGTTATCTCTCCAAAAAATTTAAGGTGTGGGGTGTGGGGGGGGGGGGGGGGGGGGGGGGGGGGGGGGGGGGGGGGGGGGGGGGGGGGGGGGGGGGGGGGGGGGGGGGGGGGGGGGGGGGGGGGGGGGGGGGGGGGGGGATATCGGAGAACGATTCAACCCTAAACCCAAACCCCGAACCCTCCCCCCCCCAAGTTTGAAGAGAAGACAGAGGGGACAGGGAACAAAAAAAACGACAGAAAAGAAAAGGGGGGGGGGGGGGGGGGGGGGGGGGGGGGGGGGGGGGGGGGGGGGGGGGGGGGGGGGGGGGGGGGGGGGGGGGGGGGGGGGCAGGGGGAAGAAAACACACATACAGCCGCGCGCGCGCGGCAACACCCCACACTAAACACAGCGGGGCGTTTCAACACAACACCACAATCACACACAGCGCGCGGCAACACACAAAAATACCACACACGAGCCGCTGAACACACAACAAAACGACGCCTTTGCACACACCACACGTACACAAAAACAGCGCGCGTGTCCACACCACACATACAAAGAGAAGAGCAATGGTTTTCAAAGGCCTTGGCCACATTTGAAGGGAAAAACACAAAGCACAACACTATCATACAAGTGAATTCACATAAACATCAATTCACAAAACATAGCAAAACACAAACATTTCAAGATTAATAAGGGGGTCCCGCAGTCAAAATGCTTTATATAGAAAAAGAGCTAAACTGTTTGTATAACTTCATTCCAGACGAAGAGCATGATTAACCATGGAGACAGGGTGACTGAAGAACTTTCGAGGTATAAACGGCTCTCTTAATTCGTAGTATACAGAGAGAGAGAGAGAGAGAGAGAGAAGAGAAGAGAGAGAGAGAGAGAAGAGAGAGGAGAGAAAAGAGAGAAAAGGGGAGAGAGGGAGCGTGCTTGCTTGCTACGGTATTCATTAATTAATAGTTGTGGGACGTTTTTTCTGGAATCGAATCTTCCACCCAGTGTAAACATACATCTTGAGAGTTCTAAGTATGATGGGGTCCCTATTGCCGGGAAATTTGGGTCAAAGTTGGATTGGGGGGGAGTGGGAGGGAGATGGGGAGTAGGGGGGGGAGGAAGAGTTTGGGGGAAGGGGGGGGGAGGGGATGGGCAGTGGAGGGGGGGGTGGAAGGAGGTTTTGGGTGGGGGGGGGGATTTTTTTGGGGTGATCAAATTTGTCCTGTTGGATGTTTCCGGGTGAGAGGAACTCTGAAGCAATTCTTTCATCCGTGATTTCCTTCATATCTCCCGCTGCCTGTCTTCCCTTTGTTGTTCTTTGTTTTTGTTTAGTTTTGGGGTTTTGTTTTTCTCTTTATTGCTACGATAGTCTGCGTATTAAAGACACAAGCGTGCGTGTGTGCTATATGTGCGTGCAGGAGTTGGTGCTCGCTCGCGCGTGCGAGCGTGCGTGCGTGTGTGTGTGTGTGTGTGCACTGAAGTACATGCGCGTGCGTGAATACAGACTCGACTGGTACTTACGTACAGACAACACACACACACACACAAAGACACACACAGATATATAATTATGTGTGTGCACGCATATACATACATGCATGCATGCACACTTAAACACACACACACAACTCTCCTCTCTCTCTCTCTCTCTCTCTCTCTCTCTCTCTCCCCTCTCTCTCTCTCTGTCTCCCTCTCTCTCTCTCATGGGACGGATAGCCTATGGTTAGAACATTGTGCTGGCAATCTGACGACCCGGTTCGATTCCCGTTCAAGGGGGATATTTTCCCCCTGGAGTTATCATCAGTGCAGACTCCACTCTCCCCAAAAGTCCTTCGGATGAGACTATAAACCGGGGCCCCGTGTGCGAACGCACGCAGAACATCTTGTGCACACGTTAAACCCTGTTCCGCTTTTCGTAAGAGTAGGCCATTGTGTGCCGGTGGGAACGGATGACAGAATTTACAAAACCGCATACACACGGGGACTGAATGTAAAAAAACCACATGAACGCTTATTCCATTATCCTCGATATAAAAGAATAAAATAAAATAAAATAAAAATTCGCTCACCCACTGGCTGTAACATCTTTGGTTTTAAGAATATCTGTATTCAGAAAACAGGAATATTATCCATATAATATTATCCATATACATAAACTGAGAGCGATAACAAGCAAATAATCGCTTCTGCCAAGCTCGAAACAATAATAATGATATACTGACTCATTTAGTTCGGCAGCTAATGAGCATAATATTATAAGTAAATTGGCCTAGCAACAAGGTAAAGCACTTTTTCCAAACACCCATCTTCTTTCTCTGGTCATTCTCTCTTTATTTATTTTTTTTATTCTTTTATATCGAGGATAATGGAATAAGCACTCATGTGCTTTTTTTTACATCCAGTCCCCGTGTGTATGCGATTTTGTCAATTTTGTCATCTGTTCCCACCGGCACACAATGGCCTACTTTTACGAAAAGCGGAACAGGATTTTAACGTGTGCGCAAAGATGTTCTGAGTGCGTTCGCACACGTACACGGGGCCTGGGTTTATAGTCTCATCCGAAGGACTTTTTGGGGAGAGTGGAGTCTGCACTGATATTAACTCCAGGGGGAAAATATCCCCCTTGAACCGGGAATCGAACCCGGGTTGTCAGATTGCCAGCGCAATGTTCTGACCACTAGGCTATCCTGCCCCCCCCCCCCCCCCTATTCCTCTATCTGTCTGTACCTCTGTAATGTCTTCCCTTTCCTTGTCCTTGCTTCCCATGACATTTACTCTATTACAGCAGCCCGAAAGGTCCCTTTAAAAGATTGATTGCTGATTGACTTGATTGTCTGTGTGTGCGCACTCACAAGTCTTCCCCCCCCCCCCCCCCCTCCCACCCTCCTTCCCCCTCCCCCTCCCCCCCCCCCACCCCACTTCTTCGTCCCTCCCCCCCCCCCCCCCCCCCCCCCCTACCCCCCTCCATCCACTTCTCTTTCTTGAGTCTTTCTTCCGTGCAATCCAAACTCCTTCCCCCCCCCCCCCCCTCACCCGCCTCCCCAATCACCCACCCACCATCCCTGTGCCCCCAAAATCAACTAGGTTAGTCATGGTCTCCATTTTTGTTTTTTTTTAAAGCTTTTTTGTTGTATGCTGACGGTTTGTGCACACACACACGCGCGCGTGCGCATGCACACAGCAACACACACACGCGCGCGCGTGCGCATGCACACACACACACAGTGTACATCACTTTTAGCCAGAATAGATGATTGTAATTGATGTTTTTGTTGTGTGGAATAAGTCTGCATGACTTAAATGGCAATAAAAATATTCTGAATCTGAATCTGAAGCATGCACTCGCGCATGCACACGCACACACACATACACACACACGCACACACACACACACATACACACACACACGCACGCACGCACGCACGCACGCACGCACGCACGTTCGTAAGTAGTCTATAAGCGAAGTGGGGTGGGTGGGTAGGGAAGAATGAAGACATCGCGTTATGGTTTAGCAGTGAAAAATGACAAGAGAGGAGGAGGAGGGGGAGGAGGCGTGGACCACTACCCCCCCTCTATAAAAGTTGTCGGCAGTTCAGAGGCGTGATCATGTTTATGTTGAATTGTTAGGGAACTACAACTGCCTTTTGAGTTCCTAATCTTAACTTACCTTAACTTAATCCTCTTCATCCCATGTGCCGGGACACAAGGCGCCAACAACATCCCTCCAGCCTTGTCTGTCTTGGGCAAGCCAGCTCATAATCTGGTTATTTGGTTATTTGAAATTACTTCGGTTGTGCCATTTTCGTAGAGTGCGCGCACACACACACACGCATACACATACACACACGCATATACACACGCATATACACACACGCATATACACACACACGCACACACAACACACACACGCACGTACACACACACACACACACACACAGAGTTACTTATCTTGCGTACACGTTAAATCCTGTTCCGCTGTTCGTAAGAGTAGGCCATTGTGTGCCGGTGGGAACAGATCACAAAATTTACAAAACCTCATACACAAGGGGACTGGATGTAAAAAAAACCCACATAAGTGCTTATTCCATTATCCTCGATATAAAAGAATAAAGTAAATAAATAAACTCATCATGATGGTAGTAGAAGTGTTGTTGTTGTTGTTGTTGTTCTTGTTTTATTTCTGTCGTTCCTCACCATTATCATTACTACTAGTCTTTGTGTTAGCGGTAATAAGTTCGTAGTAGTAGTTGTGATGATGATGATATTCATCATAATGATAATAATGATGATAATGATGATGACAACAATAACGACAATAACGATAATTATAGTATAATTATTATGGTGATGACAGAACAATATTATTTATAAATAATAGTGATAATAATAACACAGTCTAAAGAAAACTCCTCCAGTTCCACCCCCCACCCCCACCCCCCTTTTCGACTGGGTGTAGGGGAGTGGAGGGGGGGGGGGGTTAAGAGAGAGAGAGAGGGAGAGAGAGAGAGAGAAGAGAGGGAGACAGAGACAGACAGAGAACACACACAAAAAAGGGAAAGGTCTCAGAATATGCCCCTCTCAATTAGTATGATACACCCCTCCACCCCCACCCTTGCCTCGCCTCCACACCCCCCCTCCACCCTCCACCCTAGCCCCCACTCCACCCCCTACCCCCCATCCATCCTTTCTCACCCTGGTCCTTTCTATTAGGGATGTGTCGTGAAGTGGGAGAAGGAAGGGAGGGGGAGGAGAAGGAAGGTAGGGGAGGGGGGGGGGGGGGGTGACAGTGCCAGTGGTGGTGCCAATCTGAACAGAGGGGACTTTTGATGAGTCATTCCCCAGGGGTGTGGGGGGGGGGGGGGGGGGGGAGAGGATACCCCCTGTCTGTCTGTCTTTCTCCCTTGCTCCTTTCTCTCCATGTCGTCTCTCTCTCTCTGTCTCTCTCTTTTCTCTTCTCTCTCTCATTCCGTCTCTCTTTCTTGTGCTGTCTGTTGTTCTCTTCTCTTCTCTGTCTGATCTCTCTATTCTTCTCTCATGCTCTCTCTGTTTCTTCTGTACTGTCTGTCTTCTCTCTCTGTTTCTATCTTTCTCTTCTTCTGTCCTCTCTTTCTCTCTCTGTCGTCTGTCTCTCGTCTGTCTGCCTCTCTGTCTCTCTGTCTGTCAGTTGTATGTTGTGTGGGTGGCGGGGTGGGGGGGGTGGGGGAGCGCAGTGTGTCAGTTTGTGTTTTCTTACTGTCTTTCTCTGTCTCTACCCCACCCCCTCTCTCTCCTCTCTTCTCTCATCTCTCTTCTCTAGGCCTATGAATGAATAAAACTTGTGGCATTTGCTTCTCTCTCTCTCCTCTCTCTCTCTCTCGTCTCTCTCTCTCTCCCTCTCCCTCTGCTCCCTCTCTCTCTCTCTTCCTCTGTCTCCTCTCTCTCTCTCTCTCTCTCTCCTCTCTCTCTCTCTCTCTCCCTCTCTCTCTCTCTCTCTCTCTCTCTCTCTCTCTCTCTCTCCTCTCTTGTTCACGTGCTCCCTTCTCCCTCTCTCTCTCCCTCCCTTCCTCCCTCCATCCCTCAGTCTCTGTCACTAACCACCACCACCCCACACCACCCACCACCCCACCCCCCACCCCCTAACTGTGACATGCGCCCCTTCTGGACTCTCGGAGGGGCCTATATGGAAGCACCCTCGGACAAAGAGGAGGAGGAGGAAGGAGGAGGAGGAGGATGGGCTGGGGTGAGGGAGGGTGGTGGTGGTGGTGATGGTTGATTGGGGAAGTAGTGGGGGAGGGAGAGTGTGGAATAGGAAGACAGGGGAGGTGCGGGTGGGGTAGGGGGTGGGGAGGAAGGGCGTGAAGGGAGAAAGATCGAAGGCAGGATGGGATGGGGGGGGGGGTAGTGGGGGGGGGGGGGGGGGTTGTTCGAGGTGGTAGGGGGGGGGGGGGGGGGGGGGTTGTGTGTGTGTAAAAGAGATGCCCATTATTAGGACAGAGAGGAAAATTCATCCCTGGTGATTTATATTAGAGAGAGAGAGTGTGTGTGTGTTGTGTTGTTGTTGTGTGTGTGTTGTGTGTATCTGTTGTCTGTGCACGTGCAGAGATGGTGGTGGTTGGAGGGGGGAGGGGGAGGTTAGTTGAGGTATTGCTGCTGTTATTGTAATTCCCCCCCCCCCCCCCAAAAAAAAAAAAAAAAGGTATGGTGTTGATTTTGTCTTGTCTGTGATAACATTGGACCTCGACTTTGGAATTGCCTCCCAGACTACTGGAGAGAGAGAGAGAGAGAGAGAGAGGAGAGAGAGAGAGAGAGAGAGAGAGAGAGAGAGAGAGAGAAGAGAGAGAGAGATAACGTAAGTAAACAAGCAAAGACGAGGGGTAGGAGAAATATGTCCCCAAAGAGAGACAAATTCAACAACAGTGGAAGATGTGGTCAATCCTTCCTTCTCCCTCCCCCCCCTTCTGCTTTTAGGAAATTGCTCCAACTTGACCACAACTGACTTGCCAACTGACCTACCAACTGACTGACCAACTGACCTACCAAATGACCTACCAACTGACATACCAACTGACTAACCAACTGACCAACCAACTGACCAACCAACTGACTGACCACCAATTGACTGACCACCAACTGACCAACTGACTGACCAACCAACTGACTGACCACCAACTGACCAACTGACTGACCAACCAACTGACTGACCAACCAACTGACTGACCAACTGACTGACCAACTAACTGACCAACCAACTAACTGACCAACCAACTGACTGACCTGACCAACCGACTGACCAACCACCTGACTGATCAACTGACCAACCAACTGACTGACCAACTGACCGACCAACTGACCAACCACCTGACTGATCAACTGACCAACCAACTGACTGACCAACTGACCGACCAACTGACCAACCACCTTACCAACCACCTTACCAACCAACTTACCAACCACCTTACCAACCAATTTACCAACCGACTGACCAACCAACTGACCAACCAACTTACCAACCAACTGACCAACCAACTGACCAACCAAATTACCAACCAACTTACCAACCAACTGACCAACCAACTGACCAACCAACCGACTGACCAACCATCTGACCAACCAACCAGCCAGTCAACTGAGATGGAACTGGTGGCTTTCTAAAGTCATCACCTCACTTTTTTGTTTTTTTGTTAGGCTGCTTTTACAACAACAGTGACAGGAGAGCCATGACAGTTCCATTATCTGTAGGTAAAAGGTGTTTCCATAACCTATGCGGTGGTTGGGGAGCGAGGCGTCAGAGACCTCTCAGCTTCTTCCAGGGGCCAGCATGTTGAGGGCGGCACCTACCCATCTCCTCTCCCTCGCTGCTTTACTTTCCATGACCCTAAAGAGGGCAGGTACCCATTTACAATTGGGGGAACTGTACTGGAGCCAAGGTGAGCAAAATGGTCACCCATCCAGTTGGTAACCACGCTCAATGCTGGTTAAATTTAGCTGGGGGGAAAGCGAGTGCTCTGACCCCTGAGCTAAGCTTCCGCTCTTGTATGAAGGAAAATGGGGAACTGCAGGGTGTGGAGGACTATAACTGATCTGACTTTCTCTCTCTCTCTGTCTGCTTCTTTGCCACCTTTCCAGGTTTATCTCAAGTCTGCGTTTGAAGATCCAGGATTTGTGAAAACCCTACTGTTGGCAATGACAAAGGCAGCAATCCGAAAAGAGCAGCGAAGCTTGCTGAGCCCAAAATCAGAGCAGGGTGTGTCTCCATAGTTTCCATTTTATTACCTGATGTCGCCTAGGAACCCAGTCATAAAGAGGAGAGGAAGAGGCGTCTTGTCTCACTGATTCCACCTATTTCTGGGGGGTTTTTTCGACCACAGCCACTTTTCATTTCCATATGAACCCCCTTTCTTCCACTATACTTGCTTTCCTTTCTTTGTTGTCTACTTTGTCCACTCCAAAAAACTGGGAGAGACACTGGAGTGGTGGTAGTAGTAGTGGAGATGAGGACTGAGTTTATGGACATAGGGGGAGTGAGACAGGGCTGTGTGAGAGTTGAGGAGACAGTTGTCTATGTGAGGGAGAGGTAATGGAGCGTGATGAAGGATTGAAGGCGTCTGGGTGTGGGTTACCCCAAATCTTTAGTCTCTATCTTCCACTCTTGTTGTATAAAGGAAAATGGTGAACTGCCAGGTGTGGAGGACTGTAACTGGTCTGACTTTCTCTCTACTTGTTTGCCACCTCTCCAAGTTTATCTCAAGTTTGTGTTTGAAGAACCAGGATTCGGGCAAACTAGACTACTTCTATTGGCAATGGAACAAAGGCAGCAATCTGAAAAGAGCAGCGAAGCTTGCTGAGCCCAAAATCAGAGCAGGGTGTGTCTCCATGGTTTCCATTTTATTGCCTGGTGTTGCCTCAACATCCAGTCATAAAAGGCAGACGAAGAGACATTTTGTCTCATTGATTCCACCTAATTCCTTTTTTCCCCCCTCAGCCACTTTTCATTTCCGTATGAGCCCCCTTTCTTTCAGTATGTGTTCTTCTTTTCTTGGGTTGTTCTATCTACCTTGGCTATCAATTTCATAAAAGTGGGAGGTGCTGGAGTTGTAGGCCTAGTGAAGATGAGGATAATGTTTATGGCCTCAGGGAGTGATGTGAGGAGGAGTGAGAGTTGAGGAGACAGTTATCTATGTGGGGTGAGAGGTAATGACACATGATGACTGTAATGTGGATTGGAGGTGTCTGGGTGTGGGTTACCCCGAATCTTTAGTCTCCCTCTTCCACTTTTGTTGTGTGAAGGAAATTGGTGAACCACAAGGTGTGGACGACTGTAACTGGTCTGACCTTCACTCTCTCTCTCTCTCTCTCTTCTCTCATCCTCCTCTCATCTCCTCCTCTCCTCTCTCCTCCTCCTCATCTGTATGTCTCTGTCTCTCCTCGCTCTCTCTCCCCTCTCTCTCCCTTTCTCTCTCTCTCCCCTCTTCTCTCCTCTCTCTCTTTCTCTCTCTCTCTCTGTCCTCTCTCTCTCTCTCCTTCTCTCTCTCTCTCTCTCTCTCTCTCTCTCTCTCTCCTCTCTCTCTCTCGTCCGCTTCTTTGCCACCTTTCCAAGTTTATCTCAAGTTTGTGTTTCAAGGACCAGGTTTTGTGACAAATCAACTACTACTGTTGGCAATGGGGGAAAAAAGTTAGTAATCCGAAAAGAGCAGCGAAGCTTGCTGAGCCCAAATCAGAGCAGGGTGTGTCTCCATAGTTTCCATTTTATTACCTGGTGTCGCCTAAGAATCCAGTCATAAAGAGAAGACGAAGAGGCGTCTTGTCTCACTGATTCCACCTATTTCTGGGGTTTTCTCGACCACAGCCATTTTTCATTTCCGTATGAACCCCCTTTCTTCCGCTGTGCTTGTTTTCCTTTCTTTGTTGTCTACTTTGTCTGTCTACTCCATAAAACTGGGAGAGACATTGGAGTAGTAGTAGTAGTAGTGGAGATGAGGACGGAGTTTATGGACACAGAGGGGCGAGATCAGGGCTGTGTGAGAGTTGAGGAGACAGTTGTCTATGTGGGGAGAGAGGTAAGGGAGCATGATGAAGGATTGAAGGAACTGGTGAGGTACCCCAAATCTTTAGTCCCCTCTTCACGCTTGTATGTTTGAAGAGAAGATAGTGAACTTTCAAGGTTGAGGGCTATAACTGGCTGACTTTTCTCCTCTCTCTCTCTCCCTCGTCCTTCTCTCTCTCTCTCTCTCTCTCTCTTCATCTCCTCTCTCACCCTCTCTCTCTCTCTCTCCCCCCCCCCCTCCTCTCTCTCTCTCACTTTCTCTCTCTCTCTCCTCATCTCTCTCTCCTCTCTCTCCCTCCCGCCCCCTCTCCTCTCTCTCTCTCATCTCGTCTCTCTTCGCTCTGCTTCTTTGCTACTCCTTTTTGTTTCCAATGATTTTCTCAATTTGTGTTTGAAGATCCAGGATCGTGCAAACTAGACTACTACTATTGACAATGGAAAACGTAGTAATCCAAAAAATCATCGAACTGCCTGAGACCCAAAATCAAGCAGGGTGTCTCCATGGTTTCCATCTTATTACCTGGTATTGCCTCAGCATCCAGTCATAAACAGCAGACGAAGAGACATTTTGTCTCACTGATTCCATCTAATTCCTTTTTTTCCACCTCAGCCATTTTTCATTTCCGTATGAGCCCCCTTTCTTTCAGTATGTGTTCTTCATTTCTTGGGTTGTTCTATCTACCTTGGCTATCAATTTCATAACAAGTGGGAGATGCTGGAGTTGTAGGCCTAGTGAAGAGGAGGATAATGTTGATGGCCTCAGGGGGTGATGTGAGGAGGAGTGAGAGTTGAGGAGACAGTTGTCTATGTCGGGGAGAGGTAATGGTGCATGGTAATCTGGATTGAAGGTGTCTGGGTGAAGGTTTACCCCAAATCTTTAGTCTCCATCTTCCGTTCTCGTTGTATGAAGGAAAATGGTGAACTGCCAGGTGTGAAGGACTGTAACTGGTCTGACTTTCTCTCTGCTTCTTTGCCACCTCTCCAAGTTTATCTCAAGTTTGCGTTTCAAGGACCAAGTTTTGTGACAAATCAACTACTACTATTGGCAATGGAAAAAAGGTAGTAATCCGAAAAGAGCAGTGAAGCTTGCTGATCCTGAATCAGAGAAGGATGTCTCTCCATAGTTTCTCTCTCTCTCTCTGCTTCTTTGCCACCTCTCCAAATTTATCTGTTGGCAATGGGGAAAAAAAGTTAGTAATCCGAAAAGAGCAGCGAAGCTTGCTGAGCCCAAATCAGAGCAGGGTGTGTCTCCATAGTTTCCATTTTATTACCTGGTGTCGCCTCAGCATCCAGTCATAAAGAGGAGATGACGAGGCGTCTTGTCTCACTGATTCCACCTATTTCTGGGTTTTTTCTGGACCACAGCCATTTTTCATTTCCGTATGAACCCCCTTTCTTTCACTAAGCTCGTTTTCCTTTCTTTGTTGTCTACTTTGTCTGTCCACTCCACAAAACTGGGAGAGACACTGGAGTAAAAGTAGCAGTAGTGAAGATGAGGACGGAGTTTATGGACACAGTGTGGCAAGATGGGGGACTGTGTGAGAGTTGAGGAGACAGTTGTCTATGTGGGGGAGAGGTAAGGGAGCATGATGAAGGATTGAAGGAGTCTGGGTGAGGGTTACCCCAAATCTTTAGTCTCCCTCTTCCACGCTTGTTGTATGAAGGAAGATAGTGAACTTCAAGGAGTTGAGGGCTATAACTGGCCTGACTTTCTCCTCTCTCTCTCTTTCTCTCTCTCTCTCTCTCTCTCTCTCTCTCCCTCTCACTCTCTCGCTCTCTCTCCTCTCTCTCCTCTCTCTCTCTCCCTCTCTCTCCCTCCCTCTCTCTCTCTCTCTCTCTCTCTCTCTCGCTCTGCTTCTTTGCTACCTTTCCAAGTTTATCTCAAGTTTGTGTTTGAAGATCCAGGATTCGTGCAAACTAGACTACTACTATTGACAATGGAAAAAAGGTAGTAATCCAAAAAGAGCAGCGAAGCTTGCTGAGCCCAAAATCAGAGCAGGGTGTGTCTCCATGGTTTCCATCTTATTACCTGGTGTTGCCTCAGCATCCAGTCATAAAGGGCAAAGGAAGAGACCTCACTGATTCCATCTAATTCCTTTTTTTCCCCTCCCCCTCAGCCCACTAATCATTTCCCGTATGACCCCCTCTTCTTTCAGTATGTGTTCCTTTTCTTCGTTGTTTTTATCTACCTTGGTCTATCATATTCATAACAATGGGAATGCTGGAGTTGTAGTGAAGATGAGATAATGTTTATGGCCCTCAGGGAGTGATGTGAGGAGAGTGAGAGTTGAGGAGACAGTTGCTAGTGGGGGTGAGAGGAAAGGTGCAATTGAGATGGTAATCTGGATGACGGCGTTTGGGGAGGGTAACCCGAATCTTTAGCTCCATCGTACACTCTCTTGTTGTGTTAAGGAAAATGGTGAACTTCAAAGGTGTGGAGGAACTGTAACTGGGCTTGTCTTTTCCTCTTATTTCTATGCCACCTCTCCAAGTTTATCTCAGTTTGTGTGTTCAATGACCAGGTTTTGGTGACCAAGTCAACTACTAACTGTTGGCAATAGGTGAAAAAAATTTAGTAATTCCCCCAAAAGAGCAGCGAAGCATGCTGAGCCCAAATCAGAGCATTGTGTGTCTCTCAATGGTTTCCATTTTATTACCTGTGTCGCCTCAGAATCATTCATAAAGAGGAGATGGAAGAGGCTCCTTGTCTACTGATTCCACCTATTTCTGGGGGTTTTTTTTCCGACCACAGCCACTTTTCATTTTTCCCGTAATGAACCCCCTTCTTTCCACTTATGCTTGTTTTTCCTTTCTTTGTGTCTACTTTTTTCTGTCTACTCCATAAAACTGGGAAGACACTGGAGTAGAAGTAATAGTAGTAGTAGTGGGAGGATGAGGAAGGAGTTTATGGACACAGGGGGGCGGATGGGGGCTTGAGTGAGCGTTGAGGAGACATTGTCTAGTGGGGGAGAGGTTAGGGAGCATGAATGAAGATTGAAACGTCTGGGTGAGGGTTACCCTAAATCCTTTTTCACCATCTTCCACTCTTGTTGTATGAAGGAAAATGGTGAACTGCCAGGTGTGGAGGACTGTAACTGGTCTGACTTTATATCTACTTGGTTGCCACCTCTCCAAGTTCATCTCAAGTTTGCATTTGAAGAACCAGGATTCGTGCAAACTAAACTACTACTGTTGGCAATGGAAAAAAAGGCAGTAATCCGAAAAGAGCAGCGAAGCTTGCTGAGCCCAAATCAGAGCAGGGTGTCTCTCCATAGTTTCCATTTTATTACCTGGTGTCGCCTAAGAATCCAGTCATAAAGAGAAGACGAAGAGGCGTCTTGTTATCCTGATTCCACCTATTTCTGGGGTTTATTCTTCAGACCACAGCCACTTTTCATTTTCCGTATGAACCCCCTTACTTCTTCTGCAGTGCTTGTTTTCCTTCTTTGTTCATTTCTACTTGTCTGTCTACTCCAGAAAACTGGGAGAGACATGGAGTAAGTAGTAGTATAGTAGTGAAGATGAGGACCAAAGTTTATGGACACAGGGGGGCGAGATGGGGGCTGTGTGAGAGTTGAGGAGACAGTTGTCTATGTGGGGGAGAGGTAATGGAGCATGATTAAGGCAATCTGGATTGAAGGCGCCTGGTTGTGTGGGTCCTTGGGGACGGTTTGTGTGTCTGAAACGTTCTGGGTCTTGTGTTTGCTTAGTATGCGTTGTCAGGAAAACCTAACTCTGTTGTGTGATAAATGGGGGAAAAGAGATAGAAGTTGGTATTGATTTGTTTATGTATCTCGCTGGAAGACTGAAGTATTTAGAAGGATTCAGATTTTTTTATATTTCAGTGTGTGTGTGAGAGAGAGAGGGAGTTTTGTAAATAGTCCTTTTGAGCATGTGTCTAAGTGAGACAAGGAACGTATGTAAAGTTGGTTTTATACCCTGTTTTAATCTGTATAGAGTTAACACAGTTTTATTCTGAGATTACAAATTTTACGAGGTGACAGCCCTGATATGGCCTCTGTGGTCGGCGGGGCTACAAACAACAGGATTGGATTGGATTGGACAAATAGCATAGGTTTCTTATTTGTTTCCTTCATTTCTTTTCACATTGTGCTCATTTTGTTCTCTGCTTATCTTTATTTCTTTCTCTTTTTTCTTTTTTAAAGTCACTCTGAAACGGAAACAAATACACACACAGACAGAAAAAGAAAAAAATATATATATGGGGTGGCGCTGCTTTTGTGGATATGCTCTTCCCTAGTGAGAAGGAGCTGGAATTTCATGCAGAAAACTTTTACTGGGACTTATACAGTAGTATACAAGGTATCAGACAGAGCCATAAATTCTCAACCAAACTGCCTTTCTCGACACACATACAAAGCGTTGGTGGAATACAAGGGAAAAAGGGCTTGTGTTCAGGCTTGTGTGCTGCACATAGATCACCAGGGAATCAGACTTGTTTGGCCAGCAGGGCCGTGCATGGGCTGAATAACAAAATTACCGCTTCATATCTAGGGGCCACTTCCACAGTATGTAGGTTGGTAACAATAATAATAAATAATAATGTATGGAAATTGTATATAGGGCTGAATCGTAAAGCAACAAATCAAGCGCTTCTTGTTTTTTTTATATCGAGGAAATGGAATAGCACTCATGGGCTTTTTTTTCCATCAAGTCCCCGTGTGGTATGCGGTTTTGTCAATTTGTCATCTGTTCCCACCGCACTCAATGGCCTACTCTTTTCGAAAAGCGGAACAGATTAAACCTTGTGCGCCGTCAAGATGTTCTGCTGCGTTCCACTCACAACCGGGGCCTCGTTTATAGTCTCTCCGAAAGGTAGGGGTTTGGCTTACCCTCAGACCTTTTTGGCAACAATGGGAAAGAGAAAGCTAAGGCTTAACGAGTCTGTCTAAGTTTGATAACCCCTGTTTATTCCAGCAACTTGTGGTGGGAAAAGGAAGATTGTATGTACCACTAATTATTAGGAAGCCTGTATCGATCCCATCCTGCCTGTATCCCCTTCCCTTAGATTTTATAATACGGTTCCAAGTTTCAACCACTTTCTCCGATTTATTAGGAAGAGCCAAAACAGACACCCTCTTCTCTCGCAACTGAGAGGCGGCGGTCATAAAGAGAATAAAGTTTTATCAAGCATAACCTTGACAGCGCTCTTCTCCCCTGGTTTTTTTATTTTAACTAGGTGGTGTTAATTTGCGGAGTCTATGCTGCTATATGGCGTAGACATGTAGGCGACTTCTCCCATCCCTTTCCGCCAATCCTATCTTCTTTTTTCCAATAGATTGGTTTTTCATTTCCGTCTGTACCCTCTTTTAGCAAAGTAGGTATATGTTTGGTCTTGTTTCTCCTTCTGTTTTGTCTATTACCTC
Source organism: Rapana venosa (assembly GCA_028751875.1). NCBI lineage: Eukaryota > Metazoa > Mollusca > Gastropoda > Neogastropoda > Muricidae > Rapana > Rapana venosa. Next base: position 8,771 of record JAQIHA010000066.1, on the reverse strand, counting down.
TCACAAACTTTGAAGAAAACTAAAGTAGATGGTGTTTTTTTTTCAAAAACGGACATAGAGATGTTGACGGGACTGGATAAGCCTAGTGGTTAGAACATTGCGCTCGCAGTCTGACGACCCGGGTTCGATACCCGTTCGAGGGGATATTTTCCTCCTGGAGTTAACATCAGAGCAGACTCCAGTCTCCCCTAAAAGTCTTTCGGATGAGACTGTAAACCGAGGCCCCGTGTGCGAACGCACGCAGAACATCTTTGCGCACACGTTAAAATTCTTTTCCGCTTTTCGTAAAGAGTAGGCCATTGTGTGCCGGTGGGAACAGATGACAATTTACAAAACAGCATACACACGGGGACTGGATATAAAAAGCACATAAGTGTTTATTCCATTATCCTCGATATAAAAGAATGAAATAAAATAAAAATTAAAAAATGACGGGAGTGAGTGGGGCTGTTGGGGGAAAACACATGTTTACGATGAGAGGTAATGGTACAAGATGAACGTCATCGGAACAGAAGAGACAGTCGAGTTGGGACCCTATGGAGCCAGCCATTTGTCAGGAGCAGTGTTGTCTTCCCTTTGTTTGGGGAAATGGCCGGGTGTCCTGTCAGGAAGATCTTGTTCCTTTAAGAAAGATGGAGAGAGGGAAAGGAAGCACTCGTAGGGAGGGTTGGGTGATGGAGATTCTTCTTGTAGTCTTTTGGTTGACACTTTGTTCTTTTAAGTATGATTCATTGCATATGCGTATTATTTGTTAAGCTTTGATAGATGTATAGATATCGTTTGTTAGGATTTTTGGGGTTTTTAGATCAGATTTTAGTTTTGTTAGGATTTTGAGTTTGTAAGTATTTGGTGAGGATGATAGCGTTACGTTTGGATTGTGGTAAGAAGAAGTTTATTTGGTGGTTTTTCCACTTGAAGGTTATTTGTTGTTGTTTAAAAGTTTGGGCTGATAACGTTTATATTTTGTTATCTGTGGGTGGATTGGATGATGAGAAGCGAGCGCGCGCGCGTGTGATGCGTGCGGTGTGTGTGTGTGGTGTGTTGGTCTGTGTGTGTGTGTCGTGTGTGTGAGTCAAAGTCAAGTCAAAGTATTTATGTCCAGATGGTACATTTGAATAAGCAAGAATACTTGCTGTTTTCCGTCAAGCCTTCCAAAAGTGGTGTGTGTTGTGTGTGTGTGTGTGTGCGTGCGTGCGTGCGTGCGTGCGAGTGTGCGTGCGTGCGTGGTGTGTTTGGTTTGCGCGTGCGAGTGTGTGTGCGTGTGTTTTGTGGGGTACCCTTCCCTTCACTAGAGACCACTTGAATTACACAGTGGCAGACCAAGCCATTTGTGAGAGTACGTATATGAGACTAGAAGTGAGGGAAAGATGACTGATCCGTGGATAGAAGCTTAGTGAGTCAAGCAGAAAGAAAAGAAGAGCCTGAATGAAGAGTCCGATGGACGTCTGTTTATTTTGCCACGTATTGGCAACAATGCGATTTCGTTTTGATACCACTATTAATTTTGGTAACCGACAAAGTAGGGTGGAAATTTTTTGAGTTTTGTCATAAAATCTTCAATAATATAATACCACGGAGAGATAGACAGAAACAAAATAGGACAAGCATTCAGCCAAATAATGTCTGTGTTTGCTAAGTAAGGGAGGGAAAGAGTCGTTGGGGAGAGGGGGGGGGGGGGGGGGGGGGGGGGGGGGGGGGGGGGGGGGGAGGGGGGGGGGGGGGGGGGGGGGGGGGGGGGGGGGGGGGGTGGGGGTAGGGGGGGGGGGGGGGGGGGGGGGGGGGGGGGGGGGGGGGGGGGGGGGGGGGGGGGGGGGGGGGGGGGGGGGGGTGGGGGGGGGGGGGGGGGTGGGGGGGGGGTCTGACATAAAGTAGAAACTGAGTTGCGTTTCAGAAGGACAGTATTACGTGGAGAAAAATGGTTTGGTGAATATCCTATAAAGAACACAGAAGAAGAAAGAAGAAAGAGGAGAAGAAGTAAGACGGGAAGAAGAAAGGCAAGCAGGGGACAAGGGTATAGATGGTGGACCAGACAGTCATTTGCGGATTGACTTTAAAGAGACATGGGGGGTGGGGGGGGGGGGGGGGGGGGGGGGTATGGCAGACTAAGGGGGAGAGTGCAGGGCCATTGAAACATCAGAAAGATCAGACTTTGTTTGGCCAGCACAAGCCTGGCTTGAATGCAGATTGCAGTCTAATGTGCTGGAGTGGGTGGGGGGGGGGGGGGGGGGGGCTAATGTGCTGGGGGGGGGGGGGGTGGGGGCAGCTCCCTGTAATCCGCGTGTTGGTTTGCTTTTTCGTGACTTCTCCTGAAGCCGTCCATCCCGCTGCAGGTGGACCCTGTAAAAGCCAGGGTCGAAAGGACCACAGAGAAATTCAGGTCAGGGGCATCACCATCGTCCTGTGAGATAGGACAGGTCAGCTAAGCCCCCCAACCCCCAAGCCCCCCCCCCCCACCACCCCCCCCCTCACCCACACTGCCCTCTGTTGTGAGAGTTTAGGAAAACAGAAGCCAGGACTGAAAGCATCCGTATCGATCCTTGTCTCTTCTCTCTCTTCTGTGTCCCTTTCCTGCTGCTTTCCCCCCTCCGAAGTTTACACTGGTTTGCCTTTGGAAGGAGCAGAAATTCGATCAAAGAGAGACAAATGAGAAATACACATCTAATGCAAGTATGGAAATTTGGAAACTGAAGACAGGTCAAAGCTGTTAGACTTTAAAAAAAATAAAAACCTCCAACACCTCAAAAACCTCTCTCCCCCCCCCCCCCCCCCCCCCGCCCCCCCCCCCCCCCTCTCCCAAACCTTCACAACCTCCTCACCCCCCCTAAAACCTCCCTCTCCCCCCCCCCCCCTCCCCCCCCCCCCCCCCCCCCCCCCCCCCCCCCCCCCCCTCCCTCCTCCCCCCCCCCCTTTTCAAAAAAAAAAAACCCAACCCTGCCCGCCCCACCCCCCCCCCCACCTCACCTCCCCCCCCCCCCCCCCCCCCCCCCCCCCCAACCCCCCCCACCTCCCCCCCCCCCCCCCCCCCCCCCCCCCCTCCCCCCCCCTCCCCCCGCCCCCCCCCCCCCAGCCCCCCCCCCCCCCCCCCTTCCCCCCCCTACCCCCCCCCCCCCCCACCCCCGCCCCCCCTCCCCCCCCCCCCCCCCTCCCCCACCCCCGCCCCCCCCCCCCTCCCCCCCCCCCCTCCCCCCCCCCCCCTCCCGCCCCCCCCCCCCCCCCCCCCCCCACCCCCCCCCCCCACCCCCACCCCCCCCCCCCCCCCCCCGCCCCCCCCCCCCCCCCCCCCCCGCCCGACACCCCCCGCCCCCCCCCCCCCCCCTCTCACTTTTCTGCTTTTCTGAGGTACGTATTTGTGCTGTCATTAGAAATAGAAAAAATCGACTTCTCTCATCATGGCATCAAGCAATCCTTTGTTGTTCTTGTCCCCAACAGTTTTAAGCCTTGTATGTTCTCCTTGTCAGATTGCTGTGCTGGTTTTCCTTACTCTAGTCTTTTGATCCACTTCCCTATAGCTGAAAAACATCAAAGAACGAAGGAAAAGGGGAATGCAGAACACCGTAAGACAGAATGTCAGGTGCACCAGAAAGGACATTGAATAATGTAAGGAAGGATAGGACAAGAGAGAGAGAAAGAAAAAAAAGAGCAGGGGAAACTATAGTGATAAAAACTATAACATTTCTGCACAGACTTTCAGATGCCAATACTGTAACACTTTTCAGAGCCCCCAGCATCGTACAGGTGTCTTTTTGGCACATGATGTGACTGCTTGTTTCAAAACACGATATTGTTTCTTGATAGGATGGCAAAGATCCACTAAAACTACTGTCAATAAAACCAAAACACACTCTGCTTGGTCTCAGGATGCAGACAGCTAGGTGACATCCCTTATTCTTCCCCCAGTCAGATCCCTTTTTAAGTAGAGACGCTTTTCAATTCGGTTCCCTTGTACCCCTTGTCAACATAGCTTTCTGGTCATCTCAAATTCAGCTTTATAACCTTTTTATCAAACATAGCTTTTTTCGTTCAGTCCTTGTCTCTTCTCCTGCTCTACCTGTTACTTCCTGCAAAGAAAGTCAAATGAAAACGTAGTTTCACTTTTGCATTTTGCTTGATGGACTCAAGTCTGTTTACAGAACAGCACGGCAAACCAACTACTAGACTAAACCACTCTTCTCCAGATTACTTCTAAGACACATTGTGGTGAATGGGGTCAGAGGGGGGTGTTGCACTAAAGCAGCATTATTGGTCACACAGTAATCAGGCCTGGCTTTGCTCTGTCCACATTGCAGCCTAATAGTGGGCTTAGGTCAGCATCTTTTGATTGATGTAAGTGTTGGGATTCCTTCTGACTTTTTCGCCAACAACTAGCAGAGTCACTATAGTGACCACAGTGATATCAAGATCAGTACTGTGAACTTTGGGGGGGGGGGCAATCACCCAAACCTTTTTCGCTCAAGCTTCTGAACTTGTGTTGCATTGAGGAAAGTAAAAACTGCAACCTTTGTATTGATCTAGCTTTGCCTCTCCCTTTTAAAAATATTTATTTAGTTAGTTATTTGTTTTTTTACTCTTTGACAAATTCATGCCAGCTTTCTGTTCAAGACCAGGGAGGTGTGACACAAAAAGACCATACTGTTGAAAGTGGGGAAACAATAATCCATCAAAAGCCATGAAGCTTCTTAAGGTCTACATTGGTGGAGGGTGTCTCTCTGGTTTCAATTTCTTTATTTGGCGTTGTCTTTGCATCCAGTCATAAAGGGCAGACAAAGAGGCGCCTTGTCTCACTGATTCCATTTAATTCCTTTTTTCCACCAAAGCCACTTTTCTTTTCCGTAGGATCCCCCTTTCTTTCAGAATGTCTGCCTTCTTTTCTTTGGTCATTCCATCTACTTTGTCTATCAACTCCATAAAACTGGGAGATACTGGAGTAGTAAATGTAGTAGTGAAGATGAGGACAAAGTTTATGGACACAGAGGGGCGAGATGGGGGCTGTGTGAGAGTTGAGGAGACAGTTGTCTATGTGGGGGAGAGGTAGTGGAGCATGATGAAGGCAATCTGGATTGAAGGCGCCTGGTTGTGTGGGTCCTTGGGGACCGTTTGTGGGTCTGGAACGTTCTGGGTCTTGTGTTTGCTTATTGTGCGTTGTCAAGAAAACCTAACTCTGTTGTGAAAGATGGGGAGTGAAGGTATGGGAGAGGCGGGAGTTTTTGACTGTACATTTTTGTGTGGAAAAGTGAAGTGTTTACATGGATTCAAAGTTTTTCAGATAGTTTTGGTTGGGGGGGGGGTTTTTGGCATTGATGTTGTGTGTGTGTGTGTGGTTTTTTTAAAAAGTATATTTGTTTCTGTGTGCTCCACACTTAATAATTGTTAATATTGTTTATTGTGAGCACGTGCATTTTTTGTCTCTTGTCGGTTTTGTACTAAAATGTGTTTGTGAATGTGCTATACTTTGTATAAGATTTAATTTCTTGTTGTAAACCAAACTTGAGTATAAATGCTAAACAATAAAAGATCCTATCTTTTACAAGACAATAAAGGCAAGTATTTTTGATTATCATAATTTTTTTTTAAAAGAAACAAAATGGTTTTAGATAGTGGAGGCGTTTTAACATATCACACACACACTCACACGCACACACACCACACACTCACACACACACACACACACACACACACACACACACACACACACACACACACACACACACACACACACACACACACACAGGATAAAATCCCCAGGAAACGGGAAACCCCATTTCAGCAGGGGAAAAAAGTTGCATGATCTAGGAACAACAGATTAAAAAGAAAAGTATGAGAGAGAGCAATAAATTCTGAACTAAACTGCCTTTCTCCACATACATACAAAGCGGTGGTGGACAAGGGAAGAAGGGCTTGTGTTCAGGTTGTGTGCTGCAGCATTGATCACACAGGGATCAGACTTGTTTGGCCAGCAGGGCGTGCATGGACTGAATACAAATTACTGCTTCATGTCTAGGGGCCAGCTCCACAGTAATGTAGGTAGGTAGGGGCTGGCTTACCTCAGAGGTTTTTCCAAGTCATTCCTGTATCACACATCAGGCTGACAACAACGCTGAACAAAGGACTATTGCGTTACCGCGTCTGTAACATAAGTCCTGTGTCTCAGCATCTCCATATTTCTATTTTTTGTCAGGCAGGGATGAGGATGGTGGCAATGTGAATGCAGTAAATGAGGAAGCTGGTATCGATCTCTTGTCCCTGTCCTCCTGGTCATTGCTTTCGTACCCTTTCCCAGTTCATGCTAGTCTGAGTTCACGCGGTCCCCAATTCATCAAGAGGAGGCAGGCAAACAGCACTGGTGTCCATTGAGAGGCAGCAGTCCATAAAGGGTATGAAGCTTTCTGGCTGTAAATCGTGATGGGGCTCTTCCCGTGGTTTTGATTTTATGAGGTGATGTTAATTTTGCGTCCAGTCATAAGATGCAGACAAGCAGGCGACATCCCTTATTCTCTCCAGCCAGTCCTCTTTGTTTTTCTTCTTCTTTCGAGTAGAGACGCTTTTCATTTCCATCCATTCCCCTTTTCAACATAGTTTCTGGTTCAGTCTCATTTCCATCTGTACCCCCCTTTTCAACATAGCTTTTGGTTGAGTCTTGTCACTCTCTCTCTTCCTACTCTTGCCTTTTACTTCCTACAAACCTTTGGGATGTAAGAGCAGAACGTGTAAGAAAATAAAGTATGATCTTAGAGATGTTGATGGGGATGAGGAGAGGGAGAGATGTTGAGAAGACAAATGGTTGTGGGGTTAGAGGCACTTGTCCATGATGAACACACTCAGGGCAGAAGAGACAGTGTGGATGGGACCTCTTGGAGCCAGGCGTTTGTCTGGAACAGTCTCGCTCTTTTGTTCGGGGAAATGGCTTCTTGTGCTGCCAGGAAGACCTTGTTTGTCTGAAGACAGATGGGGAGAGATAGGGAAAGCCAAAGTTATTCACTGTCCTTTTAGGAAAAGGATGGGTGGGCGAGGGAGATTTTCCTGATTTTCCTTCAGCAGCTGTGTAGAATGATGCTTTAACACTGTAAATGGTTGCGTGTACATCATCTGTCTTGTTTGATGGATGTTATGTATAAAGCATTTGTTCAGGTCGGAATTGATGTGCATAGATATTGTTTGTTTGATTTAAAGCATGGGTGTCACTTGTCTGGTATAGATAGCTGCAGAAAGATCATTATGTTTTGGGGTTACTAGATGAGAAAGAACAAAGCTGGTGTGAGTCATTGGGGAGAAGAGATTCATGGCAGTGTCAGGAAATATATGCGTCAAGATTTAATGAAATTATGTTTCTTACCTAAAATGACAACAACACACTGGAACAGTCTTTTGTGTATGTTTAAACAAAATAGGATAGATCATGAGATTTGTCATAAATCTGTCATTTCATGTAGTACCAGAGAAAGATTTAAGGGAAACCAACCAAATACGATCTATATTAGATAAGTGTCTCTTTTTTGAGAAGGAAGGAAGAGAATTTTAGGGAATAAAAATCTCAAGGAAAAGTTTAACTCAAAGCTATGTTTCAGCAAAAGAACAATAGTTTGTGCATACCACCCCCCCCCCCCCCCCCCCCCCCCCTCAAAAAAAAAAGGGAAGAGAAGTAAAAGGGCAGCAGGACAGGGCACAGGATGGTGGACCAGACAGTCTTTGTGCGGATTGATTTTAAGACACAGGGGGGGGGGGGGGGGGGGGGGGGGGGGGGGGGGGCAAGACTGGGGGTGGGGGAGGCAGGGCCATTGATCATAGAAAGATCAGACCTTGTTTGGCCAGCACAGCCTGGCTTGAATGCAGATTGCAGTCTAATGTGCCGGGGCCAGCTCCCTGTAATCCGCGTGTTGGTTTTGTTCCTGGCTTTCCCTGAAGCCGTCCACCCTGCTGCAGTGACCCTGTAAAGCCAGGTTCAAGGAGCAGAGAAGATTCAGGGCATCACCATCCTCTGTGAGATAGGACAGGTCAGCTAAGCACCACTCCCCCCCCCCCCCCTCACCCACACTGCCTCTGTTGTGAGGTTTAGGAAAACAGAAGCAGGACTGTGAAGCATCCTGTATCGATCCTTCTCTCTCTGTCTCTCTCTCTCTCTCTCTCTCTCTCTCTCTCTCTCTCTCTCCCCTTTCCTGCTGCTTCCGAAGTTTACACTGGTTTGCCTTTGAAGTAGCGGAATTCATCAAAGAGAGACAAAGAGAAATACACTTCTAATGCAAGATGGAAATCTGGAAACTGAAGAGCAGTCAAAGCTGTTAGACTTTAATCTCCTCCCCCCCCCCCCCCCCCCCCCCCCCCCCCCTCTCTTCACCTTTCTGCATTTCTGAGGTACTCATTTTGTGCTTGGTCATAAGAAATAGAAAGAAATCGACTTCTCTCATCATGGGCATCAGACAATCTTTTGTTGTTGTTGTCCTCAACTGTTTTAGCCTTGATAGTATTCTCCTCTGTCAGATTGCTTTGGTGGTTTTCCTTACTCTGGTCTTTTGATCCACTCTGCTTATTAGCTGTGAACATCAATGAACAGAAGGAAAAGGTGGATGCAGAACAGCAGGAAAACAGAATGTCAGGTGCTCGGAAATGGACAGTGAATACTGTAAAGAGAGTAAAAGACAAGAGAGAGAAAAAAAAAAGAGGCAGGTAGAGAAATATAGTGATAAGACATAGAAATTTCTGCCACAGACTTTCAGATACCAATACTATTAGAACCCCCAGCATCGTACAGGTATCTTTTTGACACAATGCTGCTGAAC
>JAQIHA010000659.1:10000-13581 GCA_028751875.1 Rapana venosa | reverse complement strand
TCAGAGTCACATTGAAAGGGCAAGAGGTGAGTTTCCCACCGTTATGTAAGCACACCACTTATGGTGCACAGGGGTTTGATTGTGAATAATCTCTCCTGTTCCTGTTTGGTTTTTTCAAAGGTTGACCGGATGTGCCGTTTTTTCCACTCACTAACATCGCTTTGAGAAAATTAATATCGCCTCGACACCCCAACTTGATGTCAGTGAGACCTGATGACAGTGTGTTTGTCTGGACCTAGATTTTAACCCCCCATCCAATGCTAGCTAAACTGTGGCATGAATTGTGGCCTGGTGGTGTTATTTCAAATACCATGATAAATCAAGACCTTGTGTGCAGTAGGCGGCTTACGTAAAGTCTAGTAAAAAAAAAAAAAAGAAAAAAGAATAAAGAACCCACAGCAGTTTGAGAATTCGGCCTGGTAAAATTTGGTAGGAAGAAAAGTAATTCTTATCTGGAAAACAAAAAACACACTGGCGATTGCATACATGACCCACTGTAGTTAGAGAATTGCACCTGGTAAAATTTGGTTGGAAAAAAAGCCATTCTCTTCCGATAAACAAGAACACACTGGCGCCTGCATACAGGGAAAAAAATATGACACATATATTATGTTTATCAAATTGAAAACAAAAACCTGAAAATGCTGCTGCTGCTCTTGTAGCGATGTACGTGCTATCATTTGAGAGAGCTGCTCGAATTCCATGTAAATTAAATCTGCCATGATTGAAAATGTTTGAGAAGGCAATGCAACAACAATAATGATTTATTTGCATATATATATATATATATATATATATATATATATATATATACCACACAAAGTGAAAGCATAACAACCAGCATAATAAATGTTCCCCAATATTTCGGCTTTCCCTTCCTCAGGGGGGGGGGTTTATTATGACGTGATGGAATGACGTCAATCTCAATTTTACATCATTGTGAAATTTTTCCTATGACATTTTAAATTGAACACCATACTGAGACGATGTTAGAGAGAGAGAGAGAGAGAGAGAGAGAGAGAGATAGGGGGGGGGGGGAATTTTACCTGGGACAATTATGGTCATATAGTTTATGTTCACACACACACACACACATACACACACAAACACACACACTTGCCCACCCACGCATACACGCACGCATGCACACATATACACGCATATGCACATACACACACACACATACACATCCTTTCAGGAGACTATAAGCGAAGTCCCGTGTGGGAGCACCCCCAGAACATTCGGCCCACATGCCAAAACCCGTTCCACCTTTCGGAAGAGTAGGCAATTGTGCGCCAGTGCAAATGAATTAAACGAGTGCCTATTACATCATCCTCGAAGCAAAGGAATAACTAAATAGTAATTAAACAATAAACACATGCGCGCGCGCACACACATACACACACACTCACACACACACACACACACACACACACACACACAAGTCAAGTTAGGTATTTTGGGGGGATTGTTCAAAGCAAGTTGCCAGGGTAGTGGAATGTGGTCAGGATGGCAAGCTCAACTGTCACGTGTGTTAGGCCTTCAGGGGCGTCAGTCTGCAACTTGTGTCTCCAGAAACGTTCTCGGCGGAGTCGGCCTCGGGGGTCTTGCCCGTTCACCTGTTCAATCACCTGGCACTTCACGTTGCTGAGAGAGTGTCCCGCCTGATTGAAGTGTTGGGTCATCTTGTGCCGGTGTTTCTGGTGATGTCACTGCGGTGAAGGTAAGCCTGGTTTTCAGGGCGTTTTTGGTTTCGCCAACGTACTGGAGTCCACAGATGTTGCAGCTGAGCAGTAAACGATGTTTTTGCTGTTTGCAAAGAGAAGGCGTTCTCTGATGGGTGAATCTCTCACCAGTAGTGAAACTGGAGAAAGAAGACTCCCCTCTAGTAGGTGGTCCCTGCAGGTGGCACATTTTTTGGTGCAGCAGAAACATCCACGACTACCAGGTGTTGCGTTTGTAGGAGGCAGGACAGAGGGCATGAGCTTTGTTCCTAACTCCTGCATTTTCTCTCCCCCCCCACAGGAGCTTCGGGAACTGCCTTCTTCATTCTGGCACTGCAGTGCGGGTAGGCAGTTTTGTCCTGTACCCATTTTCGGAGGGGAGGGTTCCGTGGATTATGGGTGATGACTACAGGAACTTGCTGTTGAGGGGTTTTTTTTTGGTGTAAGTGAGGGTAGCCTGGCGTGGAGTGGCTTTTGCCCGCGATTTAGCGGCCATGATGATGGTGTCAGGGTAGCCACGATCTGGAAGGCATGGCACATCTCCATACTGTGGCGTTCCAAAGTCTTGCTCTGAGAACACAAGCGGCGTACTCGAAGAACTGTCCACAGGGATGTTGTTCACACAATGACGGGGATGCAGATTGGAATGGAAGGTAGTTGTGGGCATCTGTTGCTTTAAGAAGATCGGTGGTGATGTAGCCACCTTCCATTCTGAGGAGAATGTCCAGGTGGGGGCATTTCTGTTTTAGAAACTGTGGACAGTGAACTTTATTGACGGGTGGAATGAGTTGATGAAACTCACTGAAAACTGTTCAGTTTTTCCCTCCGTTCCATCCACAACACCAGATGTCGTCAATAAAGCGTCTCCACAGTTCTTCTTTCTACTGCTAAGGGCTTTTTTCCAGTAGTGACTTTTCGAGGAAGCCAAATATGAAACGGGTTGGCCACTGTGGGTGCCATAGGTGTGCCCATGGCAGTGCCTGTTTTTTTGCCGGTGACTTGGCCTTCAAAGTGAAGTAGTTGCTGTGTAAAATGTGCTGTACAATCTCCAGTACGGTACTGACAGGGGGTACACTACCCTTGGGAGGGGAGTCAATGAAAAAGGGATAGCGTCTGCCCTGTCCTGATGAGGAATGGTGCCGTACAGTTGACAACATCAATTGTTACAAGCATGACACTTTCTTGAAGGGTCCAAGTCTTGTGTTCCAGTCCATATTTTGTTTAGGACATATTTGGAATCCTTCAGGTAGCTGGGAAGAGAGACACATAGGGTTGCAGCCAGGAGGTCACCAGTTTGGACAGCGTTTCGGTAGGGCCATTTACCCCAGACACGATGGGACGTCCGGGAGGGTCTACAAGCGATTTTGGACTTTGGGTTTGTGATAAACACATGGGGTCTGACGTTGCCCGGGGTCAAGTCGCGCCCATTATGGTGTTTTTCATCAATGTATTCCTTTGCTTGAAGTTTGTCCACATTGGTGTTGGTGGCAGTGCGATTTGCGGTGTGGGGTCTTTCCTCACTTGTTCGTAGTGTTCAGGGTTATTCAGTAGCCGCTGGCCCCTCCCTGATGTAGCTGTCAACATCTTGAACAACAAACAGCGCCTCCTTTGGTCTGCCCTGGAGATCCGTATCTTTCTCTCCTGCACCAGATCTTTCAGTTCGTGGAGAGCTCTTCTTTCTGTGGGTGGAGGGTTATCTCTGAGCTTTCTGTTGTTGACAAAATTGTTGGTGGGGGGTTTTGGTGGTATTGCAGGGATGCATCCAGAGACAAATCTCTTCCACTTGGAGGCGGAGTAAAACGTTTTTTGGGAGAACCGAGGAGGGGGGACCCGTTTTATCTTCTTCATCTCCTGAGT
>JAQIHA010000659.1:0-5000 GCA_028751875.1 Rapana venosa | reverse complement strand
TCCCCTTGTTGCTGTTGCTGCTTTTGTTTGCTCTTGGTTTCTTGCTGTTTTTTTCGGTTGTTTCTGTGTTTTCTGCTTTGCTTTCTTTCTTACTTGTTGCTACTTTTTTCTTTCTCTCTCTCTTCGGTGTTTTTTGTGGGGATTTTTGTGTAGATATTTTTTCTGTATACTGTGTAAGTGTATTGCTATGGGCTTTATTTTATTTTATTATCATATGTATCCCTAAGGGCGGGGACTGGATGTAAAAAAGCACATGGGTGCTTATTCATTATCTTCGAAATAAAAGAATTTGTCATTGTCATTGTCTCTCTCTCCCTCAGGGAAAGGGCCGGATGAAAAAGGTATATCAATACTTATCTGTAAACTTTGGTTATAAAGATTATCAATCAATCAATCAACCACTCTCTCTCTGTGTCTCTATGTGTGTCTTGTTTGCAATGTACACGAAGAAAAGGGATTAACAAAAAAAAGTTTTGATAATAATAATAATAATAATACATGGAAGTTATATAGCGCTATATCTTGAAAAGACAAATCAAAGCTCATGCATTCAACCTAATCTTACACAGTCATGCAATCAATGATAAATGATCAATAGTTTAAACAAAACAGATATTTACAAACATAGTGCGCTGCAGACAAAATCTATGAAATAAAATTTCAATAGTCAAAATTTTTACAAAAGCACACACACACACTCACTTAGGTCCTATACTTTAGCAGGGTGATTGGACATGGGTTAGTGAGGGTGGGATAGCTCTGATATGAAACAGGAGGGGGGGAAATCTTAGGTTTGAAATAAATATGTCTTGAGGCTGGATTTAAAAGTGTCATAACTAGGTTTCTGGCGAAGAGAGAGAGGGAGCTCATTCCAGGTCGATGGACCCGAAATAGAGAAAGAGCGGCGGCCAACAGTGGATTGGTTGAATCTAGGTATTCGTAGGCACAAGGTATCTGCAGTAGAGCGGAGGGAACGTGAAGGAGTGTACAGGTTAAGACATTCACAGAGGTAGTAGGGTGCAATTTTGTGGAGACATTTGTAACAGAGGGTACTGATCTTATATTCTACTCTCTGTGGCACAGGCAGCCAGTGGAGAGATCGCAAGAGAGGGGTAATGTGCTCAGATTTTTTCCTTCTGAGAACTAGTCGAGCTGCGGAGTTTTGTATACCTTGAAGGGAGTGGATAGATGATGCTGGCAGACCAGACAAAAGAGAATTACAATAGTCCAGACGTGAAAGAATGAGAGAAGTGACAAGTTTGACTGTTGCATCAGTGGACAGGCACTTTCGAATTGCACAAATACGCCGTAATTGATAGTAGCACGACTGACAGGTCTGAGTGATGAATTTTTTCATAGAGAGTGTGTTGTCGATAACAACACCTAGATACTTCACAGCAGTGGATAGAGGGACTGATGTATTGCCAATTTCTATTGAAGCTGTTGTAATGGAAGAGAGTTTGTGTTTGGTCCCTACGAGCATGGCTTCGGTTTTATCTGCATTTAGCTGTAATTTTGTTCTGTGTCATCCAGTTTTGAATATCTTCAAAGCAGCGGGCCATATTTGTCAGGAGAGAAGGCAGATTTTCAGGAGTAACACTGCTTTGAATCTGAGAGTCATCTGCGTAAAAATGATGGATGATTTGATGACGGTTTATTATATGTGACAGTGGGGCAGTGTAAAGAGTGAAAAGAACAGGGCCTAGAACTGATCCCTGTGGGACTCCGCATTCCAGTTTGGCAGGTATTGATTGAATCTTGTTTACTGCAACTGTCTGGAATCGGTCAGTAAGGTATGAATTAAACCAGGTGAGGGCTATGCCAGTAACACCGAACGTTTTTTGAAGACGGGAGAGAAGAATTGAGTGGTCTATAGTATCAAAGGCTGCTATAAGTCGAGTAGAGTGAGAAGGGAGATTTTCCCTGAGTCAGAAGCGTGTAGAAGCGTGTTTAAAGTGTGTACTAGGGTGGTTTCAGTGCTGTGGTTGACGCGATAGGCAGACTGAAACTCAGGAAGAAGATTGTTGGAGAGAAGGTGGTTGTTGAGCTGTTTGAGAACTACTTTTTCAAGGACTTTAGAAATAAAAGGTAGATTGGAAACAGGTCTATAATTCTTCAGAATGTTAGGGTCAAGGTCATGCTTTTTGAGTAGAGATGTGACTATAGCAGTTTTGAGAGCTGATGGAACATTTCCTGAAACAAGAGATGAGTTTACTATTTTCGTGATAGCGGGTATGAGTTGTGGTAGGCACTGTGTGAAAAGAGAAGCAGGTATGGGGTCAAGATCACATGAATTTATAGTCATTTCTTTCAGAATTGTCATGATTTCTTTCTCACTTGTCGGATGAAAGAAAAGGAGAGGAGTGCCAGAGAATTGGGGATCAGGAAGTGTAGGCTGGAAAGGAGTCTGATCCAGTTTGGAGCGAATGTTATAGACTTTTTCAGAAAAGAATGCTGAAAATATAGATGGAAGTTCAGAGTGGTTGTGGATGGAAGGCAGAGGGCTTGCCTTCACAGATCCAAGAAGAGTACATGTGAGGGAAAAGAGAGATTTCATAGACGTGGCATCAAGAACTTGAGAAGAGTAATACTTTGTTTTTTCTGAAAGAATTAAAGATTTGACTTTGTTTACTTGTTTTCGAAAGAGCTGCTTATTAATTTCCGTTTTTGACTTTCGCCACTGCCGCTCTAGTTGCCTGCGTTTGCGCTTTGCGACCAGGATGTCATGGGTGTACCATGGCGCACATGGCCTATCAGGCAGGAGACGGTCAGTGGGAGGTGCATGCTTATCAAGCAGTTGGCTGAGAACATCATTGTAGTGTTTAGAGGGGTTATTGTTGTCAGAGGTTTGTGATAGACGTTCAGCAGCTTGTGAAGAGAAAGTTTGAATATCTATGGCCTTAAGGTTGCGACGGGTGACATACTTTTTCTTTCTGATAGGCTTTGCAATATTTAGAGAGAAAAGAACAGCGGAATGATCAGAAAGTAGTTCATCAGTAATAGATACAGATATGATCAGATCTTGGGAAATATCAGTAATAAGCCAGTCTAAAATATGTCCTGATCTGTGTGTTGCTTCGTTTACCAGCTGAGAAAGAGAGTGGTTCGACAAAGAAAGAGACAGACGTTTGACATCAGAAGAAGACTGGTTATCAAAATGGAAGTTAAAGTCACCGAGAATGATGAGCTTTCTGGGAGAGAGGCTGTAGTGATCCAGGAGTGACTGAAACTCTTGATGGAAGATGGAAGATGTCAGATTATTCTAACGGCTTGGAGGTGGACGGTAAAGACAGCAGAAAGTAATAGAGTGGCCAGGTGTGTTGAAGTTGAGTTCACAGACTTCGAAAGATTCAGGCGAGAAAAGAAGGGACTGACAGAGAGAAAGAGCAGGTTCGAGTGTATATTTATAAACGATGGCAATGCCACCTCCACGGGAGGGTCGGGGAAGAGAAAGAGTTTTATAACCAGGTGGTGTCAGCTGTTTTATTTTCGGTTCATGACCGTGTGGTTTTAACCAGGTTTCTGTAAGAAATGTTAGATTAATGTTCTTTTCAGAGATGAAATCAGAAATGAGATCAGCTTCACCCTCTGGGCAGACAGATTGCACATTGAACAAGCACATGTGAAGGATGTTAGAAGGAGGCAGAGAGGTTGATGATAACTGTGGTGAATTAGGATCACTGTCAGTGGAAGAGGATGAAGGCGATAGTAAAGATGTGGAGAGTGGAAGAGCAGACAAAAGTTTGGATTGAGAGTCAGGTGTAGAATCTGGTGAAAGAACTGGGGAAGTTCGGAGGTTTACAGTTGCATGTACACCATGATACACATTATCAGAACACGTGATGATACTGTTACCGTCTCCCTCTCCTTGTCTGCATGACTCCAATGCTAAATGCACACACACACACACACACACACCGCCACCACCACCACCATGCCATTCCTCTCTCTCTCTCTCTCTCTCTCTCTCTCTCCCCTCTCTCTCTCTCTCTCTCTCTCTCTCTCTCTCTCTCTCTCTCATATAGCAACATCTTATTGTTATATGTACAAGTATGTGTACCATTTGACAATGTGTAGATGGTTATTTTTATGACTTATTAAGTTTGATTGTTGTTATTTTTCTTGGTTTTTGTTGTTTTTCTTGTTGTTGTTATTTGTTTTTTCTTTTTTCTTCTTCTTCTTCTTTTTGTTGGTTTGTTTTTTTCTTTTTCTTTTGTTTGTTTGTTTTGGTTGGGTTGTTGTTGTTTTTTGGGGAGGGGGGGGAAGGAGGGGGATGTCTTTAGGGTTTTCTTTTATTTGTTTTTGTTGGGGGGGGGGGGGGGGGGGGGGTTTGAAAAGGGTTATTTCCCTTTGTTTCTACTGTGTGAGAGTATAAGTATTGGGTTATTATTAAGAAGTATCCCTACGGGCGGGGACTAGATGTAATAAAGCACATGAGTGCTTATTCATTATCCTCGAAATAAAAGAATTTGTCATTGTCATTGTCTCTCTCGTGGCTCCTATAGAAAGGAAAGTAATGAAATTTGGTTTTTAATTTTGGTTTTGTGCTTTAAACTGATATTTTTGCTTTTGATCGGTTATAAATTTGTTGGGAACGTCTTCCATAAAGTGGTACCTGAACACCAGAAGCTTGATTTGTGAAAGTCATTTCTGGGTCTTGGAAATGTTAGCGACATTTAGTTATTGAGAGTGTTTGTGTTGTTCAATTTCGAAAGTTTTCAGTTTCTTCGGATGTACTTTTCCCATTAAAAACAACACATTGCATTAACACAGATTTAATGGATAAAAGTGTGTGTGTGTGGTGTGTGTGTGTGTGTGTGTGTGTGTGTGTGTGTGTTTTCTTTACTTTAACGTCTTTTCACTTGTGAGTTGGGGAAAAGGTGGTTGTGGTGGTGGTGATGGTGGTGGTGGTGGTGGTTGTGTGTTCAAATTCATTTAACGTCTTTTCACAAATTTTTGATATTAGACGAGGGGATGGGGGGGGGGGGGGGGGGGGGGGG
>JAQIHA010000658.1:0-13594 GCA_028751875.1 Rapana venosa | reverse complement strand
TTTTTTTACTCTCTCTCTTTTCTCTCTCTCTCCCCCTCTCCAAAAGAAACAAACATGGTACTTACAAATTGATTATATCTTGTAGACCTCGCCTTTCTTTGCCTAATCCGCCATAAATGTTTTCAAAATGTCGGCTTTCTTCCTTGGCAAGTTGTCACCAGGTCACAGGACTCGCTCTACGTGCTGCATTCACCTCACGTGCAAAACTCACTCTGCAGAAACAGTTCTTTGTTAAACAACCCCTCAGGGCCACACACACACACACACACAGAAAGGCGTCACCCCCTCCTCTCCCTCTTTCAGGGGAAGGGACAGCCTGGTGGTTAGAGTAATGTGTTGTGATCTGCTGACAAGGTTCGATTCTCGTTCAGGAGGATTTTTCCTCTAGAGTTAACATCAGTGCAGACTCCACTCACTACCAAAAATCCTTAGGTGAGACTATAAATAGAGGCCTGAGTGAGAACGAATGCAGAACATCTTGCGCACACATTAAACCCGCTCCGCTTTTTGGAAGAGTAGGCCATCGTGTGCCGGTGGGAATAGATGACAAAATTTACAAAATTGCATACACACTCAACTGGATGAAAAGAGTTCATGAATGCTTATTCCATTATCCTCGAAATAAAAGAATCTCTCTCTCTCTCTCTCTCTCTCTCTCTCTCTCTCTCTCTCTCTCTCCTCTCTCTCTCTCTCTTCTCTCTCTCTCTCTCTCTCTCTCAAATGTGCCCCTTATTGGTTTAAATTGTTAAAAAAGAGTAATGATAGACTACCACTAAGGCCTATAATATGTTCAATTTTATTTAGATGCAGTGGGGAAAAACTGACTGGGTAACTAATGTCTGCATATGCATATGTGAACTGGGGCTG
Source organism: Rapana venosa (assembly GCA_028751875.1). Taxonomy (NCBI): domain Eukaryota; kingdom Metazoa; phylum Mollusca; class Gastropoda; order Neogastropoda; family Muricidae; genus Rapana; species Rapana venosa. Next base: position 12,727 of record JAQIHA010000658.1, on the reverse strand, counting down.
GGGTATGCATGGATATTTCAGGGGGTAAGTGATGAAAAACATATTTGTACAAACTCTTCGCCAACAGCTAGTAGACTGCAGATGGCAAAGTTGGGAAACTCATATTCAATCTAGTAGTAGATTTGACATATACAGAATTCATAGCTCAACACATATTTTGAAGAAATATCTGCCAATTACTATGGACCCAATACCGTTTTGGTATATCTGAAATTGATGTTCATGTCAATCGCTACCGAGGTATGCATGAAGCTGATTTGTTGTGTCCACTGTGCAAAGTATCAACTGAAGATGAAGTTCTCTTTGTTTTGATCTGCCCTTTCTTTTATAATCTGAGAGTAAAGTTTATCCCACCAAAGTTCTATAGTCAGCCTTGTTATTGCAGTTTTCTTTATTAATGACATCAAATAACAAACATGTGCGTAATTTTGCTGTGTACTTATATAAAGCTTTCTAGTTACAGAAACACTATTGTCATGATTTTTCCTATCTATCTATCTATCTGTCCCGTAGTCTGACGACCGTGGGGGCACCCTCAAAGACTCAACAACCAGTTCCCTCCATTCCTCTCTCTGCTCTGCCTTTCTCAGGGTTTTGTTGAGTTCTAGGCCTGTCCATTCGCTTATGTTATCCTCCCAGCTCTTCCTTGGTCTTCCTCTTCTTCTTCCTCCTTGGACAGTGCCTTGTAAAACTGTCTTTGCAAGTCCTTTGGATCTTGTGACATGCCCATACCATTTAAATTTAAGCTTTTTCACGATCGTTAGAAGGTTCTCATAGGGTCCAATGGTTTGCTGGATTCTGTTATGCACGCTTTCGTTGCTTATGTGGTCTTTGTAGGAGATGCCAAGGAGTCTCCGAAAGCATCTCATCTCCACCGCCTGTACTCTTCTCTCCAAATCTGCATTGAGGGTCCATGATTCACAGGCATACAGAAATATGGATATGACAAGGAAGCGCATTAGTCTGATCTTGGAGATAAGTGAGATATTTTTTATCTCTCCAGATGGTGTTTAGTTTTGACAAAGCTGTTATTGTCTGTGCAGTCCTGCATACTACTTCTGGCTTTGATCCCTGGTCTGATACAATGGCTTCCAGGTACTTGAAGCTTTGAACTGTTTCCAGCTTCTGGTCATTAACCCTGATATCAGTGCTAATACCGTTGGTGTTATTAGTCATCAGTTTGGTCTTCTCTGCACTGATTTTCATGCCGTATGTTTTGGAGGCCTTATTCAAGTGTTCTGTTAGGCTGGCAAGCTCTTTTTCTGATCCTGCTATTCCATCAATGTCATCTGCGAAGCGGAGGTTTGTGATCGTTCTACCACCAATGCTGACTGATCCTTCTTGATGTTCCAGTGCATCAGCCATGATTCTCTCAAGGAAGATGTAGAAAAGAGTGGGTGAGAGTAGACAGCCCTGCCTTACTCCAACTGTTGTTCGAAACTATTCTCCAATGTTGTTGTTGTAGTACACTGCACTGGTGGCCTTGCTGTGCAGCTGTTTCATGACACTGATCAGGTTTGCATTGGATGCTGTACAAATTCATGGTTGCCCACAAAGCTGCATGCCACACCCTGTCAAATGCCTTCTTAAAATCGATAAATACGTTGTAATGGTTTTGTTGATGTTGAAGGTACCGCTCACATAGTATTCTGAGGTTGAATATTGTTCTGTTGTGCTGCCCCCTGCTCTGAAACCTGCTTGTTCCTCAGCAATGATGGTCTCTGCTTGTGGTTTCAGTCATTAATATTATCGTGCATGACCTTGCTTGGGGACAAGGGGGCTGATTGTGCGGTAATTATGGCTTGTTGTAGTTTTCCTTTCTTGGGGAGGGGAGATAAAGTGACTGTGCCCAGGGTGTTAGCCTTTTTTGTCTCCCAATTTTTGCAGATTCTTGTGGGCGGATCATCCCCCCCCCATTTTAACCCAAACTCAGCTGATTTCCCCCTTTTTCAGCGATCTGACTGCTGTTTCCACTTTTCTCGGAGGATAGGGGACTGTCTGTGCTTGCTTGGGGGTACTTTAAAGGGACTTCTGGCCCTCCTGGGGTTTATAGTTATACGGTCGGAGCGTATTCTGCCCATTTTTTCAAAATACCGGTCGTCAGGAGACATTTCCCATTTTTGTTTTTGGATTGGTAAACCTTTTCCCTGTTTTGTGTTCATTTTTCACCACTGATATGCTTTATTGCTTTTGTTTTTCTGATTTTCCCTTTCAAGTCTTGGCACTGTTAAAAACGATCCTTTTTCCTTTTTTGCCCCGTCATGGACTTCCTGATTCTTTTGTTGATCCCCATTGTTCTGCTTTTCTTTTGTTTCATTTTTTTTTTCTTCAACTCTCTATGCTTGTCGATAGTTGTAGGAGTTAGGTGTGCCCCATGGTTTTTTGACTGGTTTTTTGTTTCCCAAGAAGTCGCTTGCTGTTTCAGTCACGCGTATTGAAACTTTCTTTAGTATATATTTTGGAACTTGCAATGTTTTTTTTTAAATGTCGTTCTGTTCCCTCCACACTTTGCCCCCTTCCCATATGGGGTTTGGCCTTAATCATTAAACTGTTAAAAGTCAAAAGTCTGAAGTCTTCTCTCTCTCTTCTCTCTCTCTCTCTCTCCTCTCTCCCCCTTTTCCTCTCTCCCCTCTCTCTCTTCTCTCGACCTGTACTTCATTTTGTAAAAAAATAACGAAACAGGCATGCACTGAAAGCCTAAATTTGCCACTAAGAGCTTCCTCCCCCCCCCCAGAAAAACGTCATTCCAATGATGGATGGCTTTTTATGCAATCATCGGGGGTTTTTCCCCCCCCCTACAGATGAGTGGAAAAAAATAGTTTTTAAAAAAAGTTCACTTCTTTAGATCCCAAAATTTCTGCTTTAGGGAAAGAAATACATAAACGAAAAAAGTGTCATTGCAAAAAAGGTATTACAAGAACTGCAAGAAGACACAGTTGATATTTGAGTTTGGGAAACAGTAGAAAAAAAAATGGAACCCGGGCAAAGCACAAAGATGGCAATGTAAAGTTCATCAACGTCGAAAAACAGGAAGGAAAATGACCAAGATTCCCATTTGCATTGTGGACCTTTTAAAAACGACCAGGGACCCACCAGCTGGTGCCGGAAGACATCCCCCAGACCCACCGTAGGAAGCCACGCCCATGAAAAAAGAACCACCCCCCTAACGGCATTTTTTGCGGGGGTGGACAAAGGGCATTTTGGCTGACGGGGAGTTGGGACCCCTCCGGGAGAGTGGCACCCGGGTAGCCTCTGATCTCACTCCCCACCAAGAAAAAATTGTGGATTTCCATGGGGGGCCAAAGGCCAATTTTGCCTTATTCCACCAGGAAAGCACAGCAGAGAAAAACCACTTCCAGGAGGAGTTAAATCATGCAGCCATCTACAAAAGAAGAAGGGCCACCAGTCCGGGAAAACAGCAGAGGGGGACATGAAGAACAGAAACCCCAGGTATTTTCAATCCCAGGCATCCCGTGAGAAGCAGGGAATTCAGCGACCGAAACCCCCCCAAAAATCCAGCTGGACCCTAATCAGACAACAGACGTTAGGGTCAACCGGGGCCCTCGTTGGGGACTCTGGACCTTCTTCTTGGCAAAAGTCACGACTACAAAATGCCCAGGACGAGACAGAATGTCCCCACTGAGAAGCCTACAAGCCACAAGGAAGGAAAGCCCGAATTGCAGAACGTCCCCTTCCGAAGGGAGGGAATAACAGTGCTACACCAATTGTTCCAGGTTTACACCCCCTACAGGGGAAGAGTAAGGCAGGGAGGCACCCGGGGCCCAATAAAAGACTTGTGTTTCAGAAAAAAGTAACAACAGAAACCCCCCTGCTCATTCCCCCAAAGCACACAAACAAACTGTAGTGGACCTCAGCAGGCACCGCAGAACGAGTTTGCGCATGTAACAGTAAAACGTGTTCCTGCTGGTGAGGATGTACAGTAACAAAAGGGAAATGACCAGGTGACTGGGACGACTTCCTTATACCCACTGGGGTGAGATAAAAATGAATGATGCTGAGACGGATCTGGATGGGGAAGCAATAAATCTGACAGAGGTGAAGCATCAGTATTATATCATAAAAAAAGCAAACAATGATAAAAACAGATTCTGGACACATTGACTGTTAGAAAAGACTGTTAATGATAAAAAATAAGGATGACAAAAATACACAAAAGGCAATGACTACCGAGTCCTGACAGTGAAAAAAGTAAAGAGACTGAAAAAAACCAAAACAGGAAATCAAACCTGCCTAAAAACAGTGGAAAGGTTGCTATTTAAAAAAAACCTCAGAAAAGCATAGTGTAAAAATGCATACAGGGGTCATAGAGCTGTGAACAAGACAGATGGGCAAAAGGTAGCCGGGCCCAGTCCAAGCCCGGGCCCCAAACCTGGCGTCATACCTCTCACAGGGGAGGTCCAACAAAAAAGCTGTAATTTTGCTGCAGGTAAGCATAAAGGCGCATTACTGACCTTTTCAAAAGTTAGCTTCTGATGACTTTTTTTGGGAAAGGCCCTATCCTCCACCTAAGGCAAAAACCAAAAGAGGCAAACGGGGTCTTCAGAACCCAAAAGATAGGGTTTCGGGGGCCACAATTTTTAAATGCCAGAAAGGAACACTTCTATTAGGGTGAAAAGAACTAGCCCCCGAATCACTGCAAAAAAGGGCTATTCTGTAGTAAAGATAAAAGTCTATCGACTTTCAAAATCCAATGGCAGGGTTTTTTACCAAACTTGAGATATGTGTTTATTAGTTTTTTTTGGTTATGTGTTTTTTTTTAAAACAAAAAACTTTTTTTGCAACTGTTTTTGTGTCTTAAAATTTTATGATTACTTATTTTTTCACTTAAAAAAAAAAAAAAAAACTAAAAACTATCACATAAGGGAGATACTCAGGGGGGGGTAATTTTTATGAAAAGGGAAACCTGCATTATATTGAACATATTATTGCGAAAAAAACAAAAACTATAAGATGTAAAAGATTTGTTTGGCACGACAAGGACTTTTTAGTGGCCATAAAATTCCTCCATTCGTTAATCTTTTGGGGAAAAACAAAACATAGGTGTAGGTATAAAACTCGGGGAACAATGTTTTTCGGGCCCCTTCAAAGTTTAAGATTTTACCTTTCCTAATGGAGATTTCAATGCACGAACAGCTCTAAAAATTATGTACAACCAATGAAAATGTATTTTGAAAACCCTACAATGGTCTACCATTCAAAAATACCAAGAAAATCTCTGATGGACACAAACTTTTTGGGAATAAATTGCTTGAACTGTGCAAATGTTTATTGTGTCATTTAAAACGGATTTTGGACTCAGATTTTGATGATAGTTGCACTTTTCATATCTCCTTTAGGCTCAAGCACTGGGGACTATTTCATAAGTTTTTTGATTTTTCATGTCTTTTAAAAGTACCCTTTTTGATAGTCGAAGCTTAACGAATCTGCCCCACTTACCTTTAGCAAAAATAGGGGTTTAAGATTGTTTTTCAAAACCACGGGAACCCAAAAGGGAAAGGGAATCTTATTATAAATTAGGGGACCCAAACAAAAGAAGAAAAATCTAAATGGCAAAAAAAGGGACATTCTGAAGACTTTTGATAGCTAAAAAACCCCCTTTGGGGAAAAATGTAGAAACTGCTCTAGACTTTTTACCAATGTTTGAAAGATGCAAGCAATGATGTTAGAAGGTTTTCAGTGAACGTACAAAGAAATCTGAATGGTTTGATAAGAATGGACTTGCGAAAAAAGAAAGGAGGATGCTAAACTGTTTTCGCTACCAAAAAGGAAGAAGATGGATTGTTTAGGAGAAAGAAAACGTAAAAAAAGTTTTAAAATCTAAAAAGAAAGATTATAAAAACAAAAGGCTGAACATTAGCTAAGGTGTTTAAAAGTTCATCACTTCTGGAAAGAGTTAGAAAAAAGGGATGTGGGAATGGTGAAAAAATAATAATAATATAAGTACGAACGTGGTTTAATCACTTTAAAGGTTTTTTAAAAAACATGAGAAAATATAAACCAGTGATATTTCAGAGACCAATGGAAGTGCGACACACATTAATTAAAAATATACGGGGAAGTAAAAAAAGCAATTCGAAAAATAAAACTGAGAAAAGGGAAGTGGTATAGTGAAAAAATCAGCTGAGTGTTAAAAACTGGTGACAAAAATTTTAATAACGTTTTTTTGGGAATTATTTAAAAAATCTTTTCTCTGGTTTTTCCCCAAAAATGGCCAAGGCCATAACTAACAACCAAAAAAAAGGAACCCCATAACTTGACAATTTCGGGAGTTTCCCCTTAAGTATTAATTTAAATGTTCACATCATTTAAATTTAGCTTTATAAATGGCTAGAAAAAAATAATATGATTCAAAAGTAGGCAGGATTTCAGGAAAGGGGTACTCAACTGTGGATCAATATTCAACCTATTGCGTTGTTCAGAAATCTGCAAAAAAAGGGGAAAAAAATTATATGTGCTTTGTTGACTTTTGGGAAAACATTCGATTTGTTGCCATGATAAGCTTCTTGAATGATGAAAAACAAGGTGTGAAAGGAAAAAATTTTTGGGAGCTTAAATCAATTGTATTGGCTTCTGTCAAGTGTCGTCAAACAATGAGTTTACAGTTTTTTTTTAATTCCCCTTTGGGGTAAGGGAAGGTTTTTCGTCCCAAAACCCTACATTTTCTCTATTTTTATAAATCAGCTGGCGACCACTGAATGCGAGGTAAGCATGGCAAAAAAATGTTCAGGTGGTATTTAGTTGTTTTTCTTACTTTTTTAGATGATGTGGGTTTGTTATAAAGACCCCAGGTGGCCTTCAAAAACAACTAAAAGTATTAAAAGAGCTGTAAGGAAATGAAAATTAAAAGTTAATACTAAAAAACAAAAGTATGGTTTTAGAAAAGGGGGTTTCTTGCCAACATGAGCAATGGGTTTTTGACGGGAAAAAAATAGATGTTGTAAAAAATTATTTTTATTTAGGGTTTAATTTTTGACAATGATCCATGAAGAAAGGAACTGAACATCTAGCAACTAAGGGCAAGAAAGCAGCGTGCAACGAATAAAGCCTTCCAAAAAAAGGAAATGATGCTATTACTATTTTAAAAATTTGATGCAAAAAAACAATCTGTTTTACTTTATGCATCCGATTTTGGGGGGTTTTAACCAAGCTGATCATTTAGAAAAGGAAATATGTTAGTCGAAAGATTCTGGGTGTTTCCCGTAAAAAAACCCAAAAAAGTGATTTTTGGGATTTGGGGAGATACCCCCTTTTATGTTTAAATTTTTTTTTCTGCAGCTATTGGGGTTTTGGTGTTAAAAATGGAAAATAAAAACCCACAAGATTTTCGATGTTGCTTAAACCCAGATAGAAAGGGAAAATTTTGGTAACAAAAAAAAGAGAAATTTTATGTCAGACAGGTTTTCATTTTCTGGGTGCAGCAAGGCGTGGGGGGTGTTAAAATTTTCCACGTCTATTTAAGCAGGATTGTTGTACCTTCAAACAAAAGTGGTTTTTCCACAAAAGGGCGCATAGATAAAGACTTAAAAACATTTAAAAAAACCCTTTTTTAAGAGAAAAATAATAAAAAGACTTGATACCTACGCTTTAGGGTTGCTGGTTCAAGTCGATTTAATGTCCCGCCACAAAAAGCAAATGGCATCGTTCAGCATTTCGCAAAAAAAAACTGGCTTTTTGTATGTCCTCACCCAAGACGAAAAAGCATTTTCCTTTGATGCCCCCGTATTTGGATTTAGAAATAAATTCTTGGGAATTTAAAAAAAGTTTTTCCCTCCTATGTTTCTGCAAATATCAAATATTCACAAGATCACAGTGTTCCCGAATGTTTTTCCACTCAGTTTAAAAGAAAAAAGAGATGTATTATATAAATTTTACATTGTTATTGAGGTTGTTTTGTGAGCTTAGCTGATTGATTTTTTTTTCCTTTTGTATCACTCGAGATTCTTGAATTTTTCTCCTGGGTCAAACACAGGTTATGTTGCACCTGTTAGTTACTTTTCAAAGTAAATTTTTGGGTTTTAAGTTAATGCCAATTTTTTTTGTTCTAAATTGGATTGTTGTATGTTTTGAAATTGCCAAAATGTTCCCTTTGTACATACCCTTTCCCCCAGCTGTTTTTTGTGACAAGGCCGAAGTATTTAAATTGCTTCCCGTTTCCTCTCAAGGGTAGCAGATATTACAGGGTGGTCTGCGATGATACGGATAATGGATGATGTGAGAGGATTAGGTAGATTTAATTAGTATGATGATTGGATGTTGTTGAAAATGGTGAGGAAGGTTAAGGGGTTTTGATGGTGAAATTATGTAAGTATTGAGGGGTTGATGCGATGTGGTTGTGAAAAAGGGATGATTTACAGATGGGGAAGACGAGAATGTGGTGTGTGTGTGTGTGTGTGTGTGTGTGTGTGTGGTGTTTGTGTGTGTGTGTGTGTGTGTGTTGTGTGTGGGTGTGGTGCGCGCCGCGCGTGTGTGTGTTTTGGAAAAAAAAGAAAATGAAAAAATTTTTTTTTCCCTTTTTTTATTTTTCTATTTATTTTCGAAAGGGCGATGTGATGTAGAGTTTGGGAGGAGGATGGGGATGATGATGGAAATGTTTTGGGGGTGATGTTGATGTAGATGGGTAAGGTGACGATGGTGGGGATGGAACGATGGCGTGGTTGTTGAAGGGGGATAGTGGTGGCGATAACAGATGGGATGTCAAAGATGAAGATGATCAGTGATGTTATATTGAAGATAACGATGAAAACGAGATGAAAAATGATGATTATGATCTGAGCAGAGATTGAAGATGAAAATCGTGACTAAAATGCTAAAAGTTGTAAAAATGGGGATACGTAGATGATGAAGTAGATGTTGTAAGATGATGTAGAGGATGAAAGTAATGGGTTTGTTGAAACTGTCTGGTGCTGCTAAGGTAATGAAGAGGGATGGGGATGATTATGTAAAGGAAGAAGATGATGGGGGTTTTGTGACTAATGTTATGCCCGCGAAGAAAATGTGAATGGATATAAATTTTTTGCTATGTTTCCTCCCCCCCTTCCCCCAAAAGTTTTGTATAGGGCCCCAAAGGCCCAAGTACAAAAAAACCTTTTCGTGTTCGGTTCTCTCTCTCTTCTCTCCCAATTCTCTCTCCTCTCCTCTCTCTCTCTCTCTCTTCTCTCTCTCTTCTCCTCTCTCCTCTCTCTCTCTCTCTCTCTTTTCTCTCTCTCTCTCTCCCCTTTTCTTCTCTCTCTCTCTTTTCTTCTCTCTCTCTCTCTCTCTCCTCTCTCTCCTCTTCTTCTTCTCTTCTCTCTCTCTTCCCCGCTTGAAGTTTAATTACTCGATTTTAAGGGGTAAGTGTTAATGAATGTAATAAATACCAAAAATTTAAGTACTCAAAACATCAATCCAGGTTGCCTGCCAGACTGGTATCGTTGTTTGAGGCAGTTTTTAGAAAAACGTGATGGAAAGTTGAACTCCCGTCAATTTGTGCCCTTTCTTGCTGTATTTTTCAGTCACTGAGTTTGATTTTGTAAAATATCATTTTGTAAATAGATACCTTCATACGAAACAGTGGGGCAAATGGTTATTCAATTTTTGTAAACCCTTCTTTTTCAACCAGAGTAGGAGCTGGTCATTTGGGGGTCACTGAAAGAGCAAACTGAAAAGAAAAGCGCCACCCTGACGCCTAACCTGCCACGGCCGCTCGGCTTTAGAGCTGCAGAGGGAAAGTCAATGAACTGTGACTGCCTGAACTGACCAGCTGGCTTTAAGCATGTCCGGCAAACTATTTATTTATTTATTTTAAATATATTTATTTATACCACTTTAAGTCACAGCAGATTTCTCTGCATGAACTTCGGGCTGCTCTCCCCGGGAAGAGCGCGTCGCCACAAGAGCAGCGCCACCCTTTTTTTTCTTTTTTTTCCTGTCTGCAACAGTATTTGTTTCCCTATCAGAGTGGCTTTTTCTACAGAATTTTGCCAGGGACAACTCTCTTGTTTCCGTGGGTTCTTTTATGTGTGCTGAATAAATTTGTGTAACACACGGGATCTCGGTTTATTGTCTCATCCGAAAGACTAGCGCCCAGACCACCACTCATGATCTAATGGATGGGGAAAAAGTTTCGGGTCCAAACGGGATACGAACCACCGCACACTTCCGACCCCGACTTTTTGCTTTCTAGACAGGCGCGTTACCTCTAGACCACCGATCCACCGATTACTATTTATGCCTGAACCTACCAGCTCACTTTTGCCGGCACTGCCTACATGGCAAAGGTCAATTACATTAGACTGCTTTTTTTTCTCAATGGGAACAGCCAGATGGTGGTTAAATCACAAATCCAAATGTACACACATGCGTGCGTGCGCACACACACACACACACACACACACACAACAGGTTATACACTTTGGCAGGTTGGTGGGGATTTCCGCCGTTGAAGGCAGGGACAAATTTGAGATGAAACAGGAGGGAAAAATCTGAGGTTTGGAATAAATATGTCTTGAGGCTGGATTAAAAGTGTCATAAGAAGGCTTTTGGCAAGGGCAGAGAGGGAGGTCATTCCAGATCACCGGACCAGAAACAGAGAAAGAGCAATGGCCAACAGTGGATTGGTTTAATCTGGATATTCGTAAGCACAGGGTATCTGCAGCAGAGCAGAGAGAACGAGGAGTGTATAAGTGAACACACACACAGAGGTAGGAGGGAGCTGTTTTGTGGAGACACTTGTAACAGAGGGTACTTATCTTATAGCTTACTCTCTATGGCACAGGCAGCCAGTGGAGAGATTGCAAGAGAGGGGTAATGTGCTCAGATTTTTTCTTTCTGAGGACTAGTCCCCGCTAGAGTTTTGTATATGTTGAAGGGTTGACTTGATGATGCTGGCAGACCACCCGAAGAGAATTGCAATAGTCCAGACGTGAAAGAATGAGAGACATGACTAGTGTGGATGTTGCATCAGGGGGACAAGTACTTTCGAATTGCACTAATACACTGTAATTGATAGTAGCATGACTAGCAGGTCTGGGTATTGAATTTTTCATAGAGAGTGTGTTGTCGATATCGACTCTGAGATACTTCACAGCAGTGGATAGAGGAATTGATGTAATGCTGAATTCTATTAAAGCTGTTGTGATGGGGAGAGTTTGTGTTGGTCCTTATGAGCATGGTTCGGTTTTATAGCGTTAAGCTGTAACTTGTTCTGTACATCCAGGTTTAGATATCTTGAAGGCAGTATCCATAGTTGTCAAGAGAGAAGGCAGATTTTCAGGTGTATCAATGCTAAGAATCTGAGAGTCATCCGCATATAAATGATGGCTGATTTGATGACGTTTATTATATGTGAAAAAGGAGCAGTGTATAGAGTGAAAAGAACAGGGCGCAGAACTTATCCCTGTGGAACTCCACATTCCAGGTTTGCAGGTTTTGATTAAATCTTGTTTACTGTTATTGTGTAGAATTGGCCTGTAAGGTATAAAGTAAACCAGGTAAGGGTTGTGCCTGTGATACCAAACGTATTTTAGAGACAGGACAGAAGAATTCAATGGTCTATAGTGTCAAAGGCTGCAGATAAGTCAAGAAGAGTGAAAACGGAGATTTCTACTTGATGCTCACAGTAGTATTATTTGCCTGAACCCGTTTCTGTAATCTTTTACTTATAATTGTAGTAAACAGCTTGCAGATTATGTGAAACAAATTCTTGTATAATTACTAGGATTATGAGAATCACCCTTTTGTATACAATGTCAGAATAATAGATTATGTCCATTTTGTCTGGAGATACACCATCTTCAAAAGAAAAAGTTAAACGGCTTTGAAAAGAAAGGCACAATGTTATCACTGTCATTTTAAAGTAATTCTCCAATGATATGCTCCAGACCTGAAGCTTTATCATTTTTCAGCTTCTTAAGTGCAAGTAAGATTTCTTCTTTAGAGACAGAATGATTAAAATGATTATCAACTACTTCATTACAATCGATCAGCAGCTTGTGCGCAAAGCAACTGCAATCTTGGCTGATCCTTCTCATGTATGTCTTCAGAATTTCAGTTAATGCCTTTAGGACGCCGTTTTCGGTGCTCCAACAGTAAAACAAATAGAAAAAGAAATTCTTTTGTTCTGGTAGTCATTCGACTTCTAAATTCAAAACAGCACTGACCAAAGCTTTACATTCACTGACATACCTCCTTATCCGTCAAGTGTTGGTGTGTGCTCATAAAAATAGGTACTCCTGCATCTTACTTTTGGCTTAAATGATTTTAAAATTGTGTGTGTGTGTTTACTAGACAGTAGTCTTTAGCGCCTGGGCTTTATCACAGTTCTTGATTAAACCATTGACGCTGGGGGCAACAGCAAAGTGAGAGGCTGTATGACCAGTGGCTTTCCCACTCATGGAATTCCACTTTACAGCTTAGTCTTTAGTGATTGACTATGACTCTCTGACTAGGAGGCTTGACTCGCAGTCCGTATGTGCTGCAGCCCTGGGGGCTGGTTGGCTTTTGGAGAACATCTCCAACGCTGACTGTCCTTATGCTCACTTGGCCGAGAGAGTGGGGATGTACTGTGGGCAAGACATCTCCACTATAATCAAATTTCTGCCCAGTTTTTCCAAAACAGCAGCTGCCTCCTTGCTGTTTTTGGAGGTATCGTTGGACACGACAGACAAACATACATAGTCTTTAAATTGTGTTCATATATTGGTGTGTGTAGGGTGCCCAAAGTGTGTGT
>JAQIHA010000657.1:0-12500 GCA_028751875.1 Rapana venosa | reverse complement strand
TATTCACTACATGGTGATTTAGACACACCCGCATTCATACCAAAGTACCTATTATTACACACGGCATCTCTCTCTCTCTTTCTCTCCCCTACACGCACCCACACATAAGTATATACATACATATATATATATATATATAAAATATATATATTTATATATTTTATATTATATATATTTATATATATATATAAAATAATATATAATATGTCTTTCTTTCATCTGCCGCTGGTGCCCTTCGACGTCCGGGGAGACACAGACGTCTGTCTGCAGCAAGGCGGGAGGCTTGATGTAGTGACAGGTCATGGGCTCGCAGGGTGTCAGCCACGGAGTCGCTCCATCGTCTCCTTGGTCTACCTCTGGCTTTCAAGCCATTGTATTTGGTGGTGTATGCCCGTAGGGCTGGTTGGTTGGGCGGCATTCTAGTGAGGTGACCAAACCACCTGATCCTTTGTTGTTCGATATGGTGGAGAATTGGTGTTAGTCCGACCATGTCTCTGATCACCTCATTCTTATCTTGTCGCGTCTGGTCTTGTTGACAGCTTTTCTCAGGCAGCGCATTTCACATGTGACCAGTTTTCTCTCTAAGGCTTTTGTTAGGGCCCATGTCTGACACTGGTATGTGAGTGTTGGAACGAAGATGGCGTTGATGAGTTTTGCCTTGGTGCTCATTGGGATGCTGGAATGTTTTAGAAGGGGGGCGAGTTGGTAACTGACTGCGTTCGCTTTCTGGCATCTTGTTTCTATCTCTCTGTCCAATTTTCCATCTTCAGTGAAGAGGCTGCCAAGGTATTTAAATTCTTTGGTCTGTTTCAGCTGGGTGCCGTTGATGTTGATGGCGAGCTTTCCTGGATTTCTGCTGACAGACATAACTTCTGTTTTGGTGATACTGATCTTCATGTCATACCTCTCGCAGCTTGTGTTGAGTTGGTCTGTGTGTTCTTGAAGAGCTGCCCCAGAGACAGAGACAGAGAGACAGACAGACAGGCAGACAAACAGGCAGATAGACAGACAGACGGAGGGAGAGAGAGAGGTATCTTATTATTTTTATTCATTATTATTCATTTATTCTTTTATGTCGAGGATAATGGAATAAACATTCACGTACTCTTTACATCTAGTCCCCGAGTGTATGCAGTTTTTGTAAATTTTGTCATCCGTTCCTACCGGCACACAATGGCCTACTCTTACGAAAAGCGAAACAGGAGAGAGAGACAGACAGACAGACAGACAGATAGACCAGACAGACAGACAGACAGATAGATAGACAGACAGAGACAGAGAGCCACACACTGTAAGTGGACAATAAAGATTGCATCTTGTAAAAAAAAAGAAAAAAAGAAAATGACAATGACAAATTCTTTTATTTCGAGGATAATGAATAAGCACTCATGTGCTTTTTTACATCTAGTCCCCGCCCGTAGGGATACATCTTAATAATAACCCAACACTTATTACAGTCTCACAGCAGAAACAAAGGGAAATAACCCTTTTCAAAACAGCCCACCCCCCCCAACAACCCCCCCCCCCCCCCCAAGCAAACAAAAAAAAGGGAAACCCCTAAAAACACCCCCCCCCCCACCACCCCCACCCCCCAAAACCCCCCCCCCCCCCCAACCCAAACAAACAAACAAACAAACAAAAGAGAAAGGAAAAAAAATCAACAAAGAAGAAAAAAGAAAAAAAAAGGGAAAAACAAACAAAACAAGAACAACAACAAACCAAGAAAAATAACAACAACCAAAACTTAAAAAGTCATAAAGATAAACATCTACACATTGTCAAATGGTACATATACTTGTTACACATAACAATAAGATATTGGGGTGTGTGTGTGTGTGTGTGTGTGTGTGTGTGTGTGTGTGTGTTGTGTTTTGTGTGTATGTGTGCATTTGGGGGGGGGGGGGGTGTTCCTGATAAACGTTTGGCGTGCGTTCATCATATCTACATACCCATCGCTACATACCCAAAGAGAGAGAGACAGAGACTGAGAAAGAGAGACAGACTAATAGAGAGAGACACACTCAGAAAGAAAGAGACAGAGACAGAGAGGCAGAGATATAGACAGAGAAAGACAGAGACAGACATTCAGAAAGAGACAAACACAGGCAGAGAGACAGAAAAAAAAATATAGACAGACAGACAGACAACCAGCCAGCCAGCCAGACAGACAGACAGAAAAAGGAGTGGGGAAGCGGGGGAAGAAGGTAGATAGTAGTAGTTGGTAATCAGTTTTGCTGACAGAAAAACTAAAAAACACCAAACGTGTACCAGGAGTTGTTTGGAGCGATGGGTATGTAGATATGATGAACGCACGCCAAACGTTTTTCAGGAACACTCCCCCCCCCCCCTCCGCCACACACACACACAACACACACACACACACACCACACAACACACACACACACACACACACAACACACACACACACACACACACACACAAACACACACAACACAAAACACATGCACGCAAAACGTTAAATCCTGTCCGCTTTTCGGAAGAGTAGGCCATTGTGTACCAGTGGGAACATGACAAAATTTACAAAACTGCATACACACAGGGACTCGATGTAAAAAAAAAAGCACACAAGTGCTTATTCCATTATCCTCGATATAAAAGAATAAAATAAATAAATAAATAAATAAACACACCCCACGCCCACGCACAAACACACACACACACACACACACACACACACACACACACACACACGCCGCGCGCGCGCGCGCGGATTGGTGGTCTAGCGGTAACAGACCCGTCTAGAAGGCAAGAAGTCGAGAGTTCCATTCCTGTCCGAAGCTGTGTTTTTTTTCCCCCTCTCTCTCTTCACTAGACAATGAATTATGTGATGCTCTGGGTGCTAGTCTTTCAAATCAGAAGACTCTCCCAGGTGCTGTATGCAACATACATTAAAATTTCACCTCCACCTTCACCTTCACCTTCACTTATCCCGTAGTCCCATAGACCGTGGTGGCTCAAATGAAGATTTTGCAACCAGCTTCCTCCACTCCCCGCGGTCCTCTGCTTTTAGCGCACGTTAAAGAATCGTCGGCAGCAAGAGAGCTGTTGCTGACAAAGATCCACAGAAGAAAGCCACGCCACTCACCGACAGGCAAACAGAACAAAAATACTCCATATTATCGGGGCAAGCTGATTGGGTGGCGCTGTATTTATGGCGACTCTCCTTTCTCTCCTGAGATTGATTTTCATTTGAGAATAATTTGTCATTAAAAAAGGTAAAGGGGATTCCCATAATCTATGCAGTCGTTGGGGGGCGAGGCATCAGAGACCACAGCTTCTTCTCTAGGTGCCAGCATATTGAGGGCGGCGCCCATCTCCTCTCCCTCGCGGCTTTACCTTCCCTGACCCTAAAGAGGGCAGGTACTCATTTACAGCTGGGTGAACTGGGAGACTGTACTGAAGCCAAGGCGCGCAAATGTCACCCTTCCAACTGGTAACCACGCTGGATGCTGCTTAACCTTAGCTAGGGGAGAGCGAGTGCTCTGACCACTGAGCTATCGCGTCCTCAATTATGAAAGAGGCGAAAGAGATGTACAATACAGTACGACACAATACAAAAATCATAATACCATAGAACGCAGTTCAATACACTACACTACACTACACTACACTACATTACACTACACTCCACTACATTACACTCCACTCCACTCCACTACATTACACTCCACTCCACTCCACTCCACTCCATTACACTCCACTCCACTACGCTACATTATACTCCACTCCACTCCACTCCATTACACTCCACTCCACTACGCTACATTACACTCCACTCCACTCCACTACATTACACTCCACTCCACTACATTACACTCCACTCCACTCCGCTCCACTCCACTCCACTCCACCACACCCTTTTTCTTTCTTTGTTGTGGATTATTTTGTTATTTTTATGTTTTTGTTATAGAGGGCTGGATGCAAAAAAAATGTTTTCATGCTCATTCTATCACCTCCCGAAAATGAAATTTATTTGATAAAAAAAATCAATTCAATACAATTACTACGGTACACTACACTACACTACACTACATACACTACACTACACTACACTACGCTGCACTGCACTGTTCTACACTGCACTATTCTACACTACACTACACTACACTACACTACACTACACTACACTACACTACACTGCACTGCACTGTTCTACACTACACTACACTACACTACACTACACTACACTACACTACACTACAATGCAATGCAATGCAATGCAATGCAATGCAATGCAACAGACACAATACATCTTGATACGAGAGAGGGACAATGACGATGACAATGGCAAATTCTTTTATTTCGAGGATAATGAATAAGCACACATGTGCTTTTTTACATCCAGTCCCCGCCCGTAGGGATACATCTTAATGAGAGAGAGAGAGAGATAGAGAGAGAAAAAGAGAGAGAGAGAGAGAGAGAGAGAAGGGGAGAGAGAGAGAGAGAGAGAGAGAGAGAGGAGAGAGAGAGAGGGGAGAGAGAGAGAATGACAATGACAATGACAATGGCAAAAATTTTTTTATTTCGAGGATAATGAATAAGCACTATGTGCTTTTTTACATCCAGTCCCCGCCGTTAGGGATACATCTTAATAATAACAACCCAATACGTATACAGTCTCACAATAAAAAACAAGGGGAAATAACCCTTTTCAAAACAGCTCCCCCCCTTACCCAAACCCCCCCCCCCCCCCAACAAGCAAAAAAAGAAAACCCTTAAAATACTCACCCCACACCCCCACCCCCCAAAAAACCCTAATCAAAACAAACAAACAAACAAAGAGAAAGAAAAAAACCAAACCAACAGAAGAAGATAAAAAAAGAGAAAAAACAGACAAACAACAACAACAAGAACAACAACAGAGCCAAGAAAATAACACAACCAAACTTAATAAGTCATAAAGATAAACATCTACACAATGTCAAATGGTACACATACTTGTTACACATAACTATAAGATATTGAAATAGGGCACTCGTCCAATAAAGTATTGAAAATATAAAATATGAATCCTTCATCAGGATACACTATAACTATAAGCGAGACGATAAAAGGTGAGAAAGAGACAGAGAGACAGAGAGAGTGTGTGTGTGTGTATTTCAGAGATAATATCCAAAATATAAATCCCAAAACAGTATGCGATCCCATCAACACTCATTTTAGATTATTCGTTTCAATTTAAATGTCATGATATGAAATATTTTGAATACCCATACAACCACTCAATAAAAACTAGAAAACAAAACAAAGAAAAATCTAAACCTATACAGTCATTGAGAGAAATATGATGAGTGGAGTGAGTGTGTGTATGTATGATGTGTGTGTGTGTGAGTGGTGTGGTGTGGTGTGGGAGGGGGGGGGGGACATCAGGGATACTACGAAATAATGAATACTCACATTAGCCACGAAATCAACACAAACACTTTTTAATTATACTCATACAAATGAATGTCATGATAATAAAAGATGTGCAATACCCATACACTCTCATAATAAAGAGGGGAAAAACGCCATAAAAGTCATAAAAGAACATCTACATATTGTAAGTAGTAAGAAACCCATTCGTTTTTCAGATAATGAATATTACTCATGTGCTTTTTTACATCCAGTCCCCCGCACCGTGGGTCACATTAAAAATGCAACTCAGTACTCATATTTCAAAACAGTAAGCAAGGGTAAAACCTTTTTTTTAAAGAAAAAGAGAAAAAGAAAAAACAAACAAAGAGAACAAACAAACAAACAAACAGCCCCGGACGAGCAAACGACAAAATTAACCCCAGAAACGCCCCCCCAAAAAAAAACCACAACAGAAAAAACACACACCAAAAAACAAAAAATAAAACGAAAAAAACCAAAAAATATATTTAAAAACAATAACCAAAAAAACCAAACAACAAAAGCACCCTCCCAAACAGACAAACAAAAAACAAGAAAAAACAACAACAAAGAACAAATGAAAGGGAGAAAGAGAGAACAAGACAATGACAATAGACAATGACAAAATCTTTTCTTTCGAGGATAATGAAAAGCACATATTGCCTTTTTTACATCCATCCCCCCCGTTAGGATACATCTTAATAATAACAGCCAATACTTATACATTTCTCACAATAAAACAAGGAAATAACCCTTTTCAGAACAGCTCCCCCCAACAAACCATACCCCCCCCCCCCCCCCCAAAGCAAGCAAATATAAGAAAACCCTAAAAAACCGACCCCCCACCCCCACTCCCAACCCCCCAAAAAACCAACCCCAAAACAAACATACAAAAGAGAAAGAAAAACCAAAACCAACAGAAAAGATAAAAAGAGACTAAACAGACAATCAACAACAACAAGAACAACAACAGAGCCAGAAAAATAACCAACCAAAACTTAATAAGTCCATAAATGAAAAAACATCTACACAATGTCAGATGGGTCACACATACTGGTTACACAAACTATAAATATGAAATAGGCCTCACTAAAAACTTAAGTACAGAGCAAGGCCAATAAAGTATGAAAATATAAAATAAGAATCTCATCAGGATACACTATAACTATAACGAGACATAGAAAGGGAGAGAGAGACAAAAGAGACGGAGAGAGGTGGTGTGGTGGTATATCAGAGATAATATCCAATATATAATTCCCACAACATAATGCATCCCCTCACACTCATATTAGATTGTACATCTTTACAAAATTATATGTCATGATTTGAAATAATTTTAATACCCATACATCCACACAATAAAAACAAGAAACAAACAAAGAAGAAATCACACCTATACACATTGAGAGAAGAGTAAAGAGTGGAGTGAAGTGAGTAGTGAAGTGAGTGAGTGTGTGTATGTATTGGTGATGTGTGTGAGTGTGTGGTGGTTGGGGGGGGGGGGGGGGGGGGGGGGGGGGGGGGGGGGGGGTTGGGGTCAGGGAAAATACTAAATATGGAATACTCCCATAGCACAACGATCACCAACAAACACTTTTTAAAATTATACTCATACAAATTGAATGTCATGATAATAAAATAATGTAATACCCATACTCCTCACAAATAAAGAGGGGAAAAGCCAAAAAGTCATACAAAAACATCCACAACATTGTAAGTATATAGAAACAAATGCCTTTTTTTTAGGATAATAATAAGTACTCATGTGCTTTTTTACATCAAGTCCCCGCCCGTGGGGTCACATTGAAAATGCACTAGTACTCAAGTTTCAAACAGTAAGAAGCAAGGGAAAAAACTTTTTTTTTAAGACAAAAAGAAAAAAGAAAAAAACGAACAAACAACAGACAAACAAACAAACAACCCCGACGACACACGACAAAATAAACCCCAAACGCCCCCCCCCAAAAAAAATTTTTTTTTTAATCCAACAGACAAAAAAACAGACAAAATCACCCTCCCAAACAACAAACAAAAACAAGAAAAAACAACCAAAGAAACAAATGAAAAGGAAAAGAAAAAAGAATAACGTTGTGAAAACCCATACCGTTTCCCCCCTCCACACACAACCCACATACCATACACCAACAAAAAACAAAGTAACAACTACAGCAATAACAACAGAGAGAGAAGAGAGAGAGAGAGAAGAGAGAAGAGAAGAGAGAAGAGACTTATAATCCATAAAATTGAAACAGGGTTTGTGTGTGTTTCAAAGATAATACTAAATAATAATTCTGCAAGACAGCACAGGATCACCATCAATATTCTTTTTCGAATAAACCGTACAAATTGAACGCCAGAAAAAGAAAATAAGCCCAATATCAACACTCTTACAATACGGAGAGAAAAACTCAATAATCATAAATAACATCTATACATTGTGAATAAGAGAGAGAGATGGGGGGGGGGGGGGGGGGGGGGGGGGGGGGGGGTGAAATGAAGAGAGTGGAGAGAGAGGGAAGTGTGTGTTTTGTGTGTGTGTTGTGTTGTGTGTGTTAAAAGATTTAACGCTGTTTGTTTGTAAACAAACAAAACAAAAAGACATAGAAAAAAATACTGATAGCCTTCTCAAAACAGACATCATCACTGTAACACTCTTTTTCATTATTCGCGACAGATTCACACATATTGTTATGTTATGAAGATATATTTCTATAACTATAGTGTGTTTAATACAAAGAATTAATATAATTTTTTTTTTAAAAGCTTACAACTTTGCTAAACTCACTTTTTCATACAAATGAAAATTTGAAAGGGAGAGAGAGAAGAGAGAGAGAGAGAAGAGAGAGAAGAGAGAGAGAGGGGACAACAGTCTGACATACAGACAGGTGAAGGAAGTAAGGTAGCAGAATAGGTAAAATTTGGAAAGGGCAGATAGTAAGGAGGATATGCAACTTTTTTTTAAAGGCAATGGACGGTGTTTGTTAGTGTTGATGTATCAAGTGAGTTTGATAATTGAGTTTTGTAGATTGTTATTGATTGATGGTTGTTTAACTAATCTGAAGGGAGTCCACACAAGCCTGAGTAAAGTAGACTAATTTGAATAAGTCTATTCTCGGTATAGGACACGGGACTTTATAGTATTTCTGATGGGTTTTAGGGGGAATTTGTCCTTTTTAAGTATGATGAAACGGTTCCGGCATGATCTTGAACATCATAACACCTTTGCTAATTTTTAGACGTTGGTGAAAGGGGAGAATATTAATTGAGTATAAGTCAGCTTCTAATAAGCTGTCTTTTTTTAAAAGACCAGTTTGAACACGCCTGTACAGACTCAAACGTTCATCGTGATGGCACTAGCAGAATCCCACAGGGTAGAAGCATAGTCTATTGAAGGATTGTATAATAAGATTTGAAAATATTTCCTTGAATGAAAGTCAAGAAAGTCTTGATTTTAGAAATTGGTATACCTTTTGGACATGTATTTGCCATAGTTTGAATATGTGGGAGAACCAACTAGAATTTTCATCAATTGTTACCCCTAAAAAACCTTGTGGTGAGTGGGTTTGTTCAAGTTACTTCCTTTTAATTTTTGATGGAGTAAGGTTGTGGGTTTTGAACGCTTTGCTAGTGAATAAGCAATGCATTTTGTTTTTTGTGGTGTATAGACATATGGGTTAGTTCTCCATACAATAAGCTGATCACACTTGTTTGTAATGCTTTTGCCGAGAGAGAGAGGGTTATTGTGCTCGTATAATATTGTAGTCATCAGCAAATAGTTCGCCATTTGGATTGGATTTAATGTGGAGAGGGAGCTCTTGTATGTATAGTGAGGAAGAAGAATAATCCTAGTATGGATCTTTGTTGGTACCCATAATTGATGGCTTGAAGTTTGGATGTAGTTGGGTTTTTTCCTATTGAGGAACACACGGTTGCCTATTTTCTAGATAGGAAGCAAGCAGTTGTAAGTATTTTTAGAGAAATGGTACAAGTTTAGTTTTTTTTTTATGAGAAGTATGTGGTCCAAATGTGTTCAAAAGCGGTTTTGAGAGCTTCAAAAAGTACTCCACAAAAGTGATTGTCATGATGTCTGATAGCCAGTTTGTCTACGACCGAATCATGCAGTATGAACATAGCAGTTGATTTTTCTAAATCCAGACGATAGGATGAATAAGTTGGTATATCTAAATACGACTATGGTGTTTCTTTAATATTGTTGTTCCAAAGGGTTTGGAAAGGAATGGATATGAGGAAAAGTGGTCTGTAGTTGGAGGGTCTGAAGTGTCACCAGATTTGTAGATGGGGATTACTTTAAGCTGTTTTGAAGGCCATTGGGGATATGGGTTTTTTCAAACAAAGTTAAATATAGGATGTTAGTGGTTCTGTGATAACTGAGCTGATAGCTTCAATCTTCTGCTGTCAATTCCATCAAGACAGCGTTCTTGATGTTTGAGGTGAGTTATATAACCATATACCTCAAGAACAGACATAAATGGAGTGTGAAGTTTTGAGGGAGTATGCTTTCCTTTCAAGTATTGTTTTAGTTCATTGAGTTTATTGGACTTAGATTTATCATCTTTAATAATGTTGAATCAAACACCCAAGAAAGACATCCTCGTTGTGCAAGGCGACTGGAACGCCAAGGTAGGAGAAGATGCATGGAAAGACTGGGAGGGCGTTTGTGGGCCACATTGTAATAACCAATCAAATGAAAGAGGCTTGAGACTCCTGGAGTTTGCCAGTAACAACCACCTCCAGCTAGCGAATACACTGCCCATCACAAGAAATCCAGAAAATGGACAGCATAGCCCAAAGGAAACACCACAACCAAATAGATTACATCATGTGAAAAGGACGTTTCAGTCTAGCGCTAACATCGCACAGACCGAAGTTTTCCAGGAGCAGACCATAGGAGATGATCATGACTTGTGATATGAACTTTCCGAACTACTCTAAAGAAAATCCACAAGCCGAACAACAGCATGACACATTTGACCTCGAGAAGCTGAAGGACCCAGAGCTTATTAGAATTTTTCAAGCAAGGATAGGTGGAAAGTTGCAGCAAACTCACTGTGTTAGACTCAGACAAAGACACAACTGACGATAGTTTCAATACCAGCAGTGACTGAAAACAGCAACACGAGCTTCTTGGCAAACGCCGAACCAGATCAAAAAACCATGGGTTCACACCTAACATTAATCTCTAACAACTATGCACAAGCGTAGAGAGTGGAAGAAAAGAAAAAATGAAACAAAAGAAAGAGCAGAACAATATAGGGCATCAACCAAGAATCAGGAAGTCCATGAGGAGGCAAAAGAAAATGGATCTGGTTAACTAGTGCCAAGACTTTGAAGATAACATCAAAGAAAAACAATAGCAAAAAGCAATATCAGCTGGTGAAAACCTGACTAGACACGAAACAGAGAAAAGGTTAACAATCCAAGACAAAATGGAAAGTGTCTCACTGACGACCAGGATATATCTAACAGATGGACAGAAGACTGCTCCGACCTGTATAACTATAGAACCACAGGAGATCCAGAATCCTTAATGTACCCGAAAGCAAAGCCACAGACAGTCACCCTATCCTCCGAGAAAAGTGGAAACCGCGGAAGAAAGGGGAATCAGCAGGGCTGACAACATTCAGCTGATTGGTCCAAGCTTGGAGGGAAGCCAGGGATCAGCGCCCTACTAAGAATCTGCAACAAGATCTGGCAGACAGGAAAATGGCCAACACCATGGACGCAGTCACTCTCATCACCCTCCCCAAGAAAGGAAATCTACAACAATGCCAAAATTTACCGCACAATCAGCCTCATATGTCACCCAACAAGGTCATCTCAGATAATATTGAATAGACTGAAGCCACAAGAAAGGGGACCATCATTGCTGAGGAAAAAGCAGGTTTCAGAGCAGGCGCACACAACAGAACAGATATTCAACCTCAAAACTATGTGAGCGGTACCTTCAACATCAACAAGACCTAACCACTATTTATCCGATTTTAAGAAGGCATTTGACAGGGTTGGCATGCAGCTTTTGGGCAACCATGAACTTGTACAGCATCAATGCAAACCTGATCAGAGTCATCAAACAGCTGTACAGCGAGGGCCACCAGTGCAGTGTACTACAACAACAACAAATTTGGGGAATGGTTTTCGAACAACATTGGAGTAAGGCAGGCTGTCTACTCTCACCCACTCTTTTCAACAACTCCTTAGAGAAATCATGGCTGATGCACCCGGAACATCATGAAGGATCAGTCAGCATTGGTGGCAAACGATCACAAACCTCCCGCTTCGCAATGACATTGATGGAAAAGCAGGGTCAGAAAAAGAGCTTGCCAGCCTAACAGAACACTTGGGTAAGGGCCCCCAAAACATACGGCATGGAAATCATGCAGAGAGACCAAACTGATGACTAATAAAACCAACGGCATTAGCACTGATATCAGGGTTAATGACCAGAAGCGGAAACAGTTCAAAGCTCAAAATACCCGGGAGCCATTGTATTTCCCACCAGGGATCCAAGCCAGAAGTAGTATTTCAGGGCTGCACAGACAATAACACTTTGTCAAAACTAAACACCACCGGAGAGATAAGAATATCTCACTTATCTCCAAGATCAGACTAATGCGCTCCCTTGTCATATCCATATTTCTGTATGCCTGTGAATCATGGACCCTGACTGCAGATTTGGGGAGAAGAGTACAGGCAGTGGAGATGAGACTTTCGGAGACTCCTGGCATCTCCTACAAAGACCACATAAGCAACGAAAGCGTGCATAACAAATCCAGCAAACCATTGGACCCCCATGAAACCTCTAACGATCGTGAAAAAGCGTAAACTTAAGTGGGATGGCATGTCACAAGATCCAAGGAATTACAAAGACAGTTTTTGCAAGCACTGTCCAAGAGGAAGAAGAAGAGGCAGACCAAGGAAGAGCTGGGAGGAACACATGAATGGCCCGGCCTAGAACTCAACAAAACCCTGAGAAAGGCAGAACAGAGAGAAAAAATGGAGGGAACTGTTGCTGAGTCTTTGAGGGTGCCCCCACGGTCGTCCCGACTACGGACAGATAGATAGATTGATAGAAATGTTATAGA
>JAQIHA010000656.1:0-13586 GCA_028751875.1 Rapana venosa | reverse complement strand
TATACAGCATCTGCAGCAAGAATATCAGCATAACCATCATTACTTTCATCATCTATGTCATCATCACAAACATCTTTCTCCTCGTTATCTACACTATCATCGTCTTCTTTGGCCTGTATAATTATCATCATCACGCTCATCATCTTTAGTATCTACATTATTGTCGTGATCGTTATCTTCATCATCCACACCACCGCTTCCATTGACATTTTCAACATATACATCATTGCCACCATCGTCATCTTAAACATCTGTCATCATAATCACCATCACCACCATCATCCTCAAAATCTGTACCATCGTTACCATCGTCACCTTCAATATCCACATCATTGCCACCATCATCACCATCATCACTTTCAGCATCTACATTAACACCAGCTTCAGCATTTCCATCATCATCGCCACCATCTTTCTGAGCGTCTACATCATGATCATCAATATCACTGTTATCATTATCAATATCTGTATCATCGTCACACCACCTTGTAGCATCTCCCTCATCCTTTCTATTATCAGGTTCAGTAACTACATCATCATCGCCTTAATAATTTTGAATTCTACATCGCCATTGCCGTCACCATGTACAATATCTACATCATCTTCGTCACAATAATTTTTCACCATACGCATCACCTCCATCGTCTTTTTCACACGATACATCCTCATCAATTAACATCATTTTCAATATCTACATTTCCACCACCATTACCTTCAACATCCACGTCACTACAGCCACCATCATCTTACAGTCCACATCACTTTCTTCATCAGCTTCACCCTCTATATTATCATCACTCATCATCATCTTGAACATCCACATCACCACCATCATCATACTCAACATCTACATCACCACCACCATCATACTCAACTCCACATCACCGCCACCACATACTCAATACATACATCACCACCACCATCATACTCAACATCTACATCACCACCACCATCATACTCAACATCCACAGCACCGCCACCATCATACTCAATATATACATCACCACCACCATCATACTCAAAATCTACATCACCACCACCATCACCTCAATTCTACATCACCACCATTATCATCCTCAACATCTACATGACCATCGTCCTCAACATCCACATCACCACTACCAACGTCCTCATCATCTACATCACCACCACCATCGTCTTCAACATCTATATCACCAGCACCATCAACACTGCAACCACTACGCCCACCATCATAATCAAGTTACTACTATCAGAATGACTATTTCGACGTACAACAATTGATATGAAGATGTTTTCATGATAAAGCTTGATTTATTCATACTAGGGGGAAAAAAATCTTCTGCTATCATCGTACATGGTCACAAGACTGTAAACTAAAGACAAGGATTATTTGGTGCTCTATTCATAAACCAAAAGTTATTACATTGACATCATATTCTCTGTAATCGTCAAGTTTACACCAACTCATTTGTAAACATTCAGCAAGTTTAATCAAATAACAAGCTCAGATAATAATTTCTTTCGTCTGTTGGCTGAATGGAAGACATACCGGGAAACACTATGCATCTGGTGAGGGTTTGCTACCTGCAACAACACATGTGGAGGAATTTCAGCTGAATCACCAAGGAACTTAGCTCTGAGATCAGAATACAGGGGAAACAGTCAAACAAAAAGTGCATTTCGTCTTCAGTTATTGACTTACAAAAGGACAGGTTTTATCTTGTATAGAATCACTATTTTCGATGTATATTTGCATTTAGAGGCAAACGTTAAATCAAACTTGAGAAATGGCCCCTGAAGCAATAGTATCAATATCGTTATAAAATTTTTCTCTTTCAAAAATCATTTTGAAGGTTTCTATAATTTTTCATATCTATTACGATCTCTAACTGTAGAAGTCCATTCTTGAATAGAATGTCAATAAGTCGTGTTTAAATTTGGACAAAAAGAACGCTTTGATATCTCCAACACCTTGTTGCACCCAAAAACAAACTAAAAACCCGTCTCGCACAGAATTTCCCTGATTTTAGATACCCAGCATCTTTTCCCAATTCTATCTAGTTCAAGAAGCATCTCGTAGGCTTTATGAGGTAACCTTTCATTTTCCATCTAAAGGAGTCTGAACCAATACGTAAGACTGAAACACAAGAATTTACATTAAAGGATACCTTCCCAGATCACCATAAACATCTTTATCTGACTGGGACCCCTAAAAATCTTTTGCACGCTAACATATGGACTTTTCTAAATGATCAAATTTACTCAACCCCCAGATTTCAGACGAATACTTTAAAAACAGATTGTATTTTAGCATCAAATATTTAAATAGGTGTAAGCAGTCATTTCTTTATATTTCTGGAAGGCTCTATTTATTGAGCAGTTGCCTTTTGCCCTTAATTCCCAAATGTTCAGTGCCTTTCTTCATATAGCCATCGTTGTAAAATTAAACCCTAAATAACAAAAATTTAAATTCACGACATCTAGCTTTTTGCCACCAATTTTACCCATTGCTCACGTCGTCCTAAGTGCCCCCCTTTTCTGAACCAAAATTTTTTTGGTTTTTTCAACATTTTACGTTAACTTCATGTTTTCGCAACATCTATGTAAAATTTAGCTGTTTTGTAATCCATGTGCACTTGTTGACAAGAGAGCCACATCATCAGCAAAAGCAGTACAAATTTTTTCCATAAACTCTGGCAAAATTGGATGCCATGTTTACCTTCAGCATTCATATGGTCAGATAGTTTGATTTATGAATATAGAAAACAATGTGGGCTTAACACGCACCCTTGCCGTACTCCGATGGGACGTCAAAAGAATCTTTTAAAACTCGTTCTTTGCACGCAACCATGACAACAGTGAACAATACATTGATTTTAAACCCACCATAAACCTACCTTTACACCTTTTTTTTCTACTTTCCAAAAGTTTTTCATGTCGAACAGAATCCAAATGCTTTCCTAAAAATCCACGAAAGCAACATAAAGTTTCCTTCCTTTCTTTTGTGTAAAATTTCTGAATAACTGCATACGGGTTAAATATTCGGGTTTCGATAGGGGAAATAACCTTTACGAAAACCTGCCTGAACTTTCAGAAATTTCATGTTGTTATTTTCTAACCAGTTATATAATCGTGTGTTCAAAATTGTTGTATAGCATTTCGAAATAATGCTTAAAAAATGATACACCCCTATAATTATCTGTGTTATCACGATTTCCTTTTTTTTGAATTGGAATAATTATTGCCTTTGACCACTCTTTTGGGTATATCCCAGATGAAAAAAAAACATTAAACATCTTAACTAAAAACGTTTGACACATCTGCACTACCCACCTTTAACATTTCAGCCTTATGCCATCTATTCCACTTGCTTTTCTTAGTTTCAGTTTACGAAATGCTTCTGTGACTTCTGTTTCGGATATGTCCCTATTTAAAGTATGTTCAGTGTCTTTCCCAAAAGATCTGCTGTAATACTCTAATATATTATTTCCTTCGCGACTCTGGAAAAGATCTCTAAATGAGTAAACCAGTTCTAGTACTAATGTTATTGAATACTCTCTCAGAGATGCCACATTTCCCATGTTTCTAACTTCACGCCAAAACTGTGAAGAAAATAGTTATGTTTTTTGCTAAGGATTCAGCTTTTTTCTTTCTGTAGTTCTGCTTCTTTTATTTTTAGTAATTTTTTGTACTGTTTCCTCTTCTCAACATACCCCAATTCTATCTTCTTCTTTTCTAGTTGCTCTGAAATGATTAAGTTTTGCTCTGCTTTCTTTTTTTAACACTTGACATTCTTTGGTCAAACCACGGAGATTTCGGTATATTGTGCATGCAAATCCTTTTAGTATACAAGTACTGGCATCTTTCAAACACTTAACAAACATGTCTAAGCAGTTTCTACATTATTATTTAGAAGCATCTGTGCCAACAAAAGTCTACTCTGAATCTCTTTACTTCTTAAAGCTTCAAGAAATTTGTCTTCTTTATCTTGTTCCATACAAGTTTGTCAAAAGGCTCATTTCTCTTTCCATGCTCTGTAGGTTTCAAAAAATTTTCTTGCAATCTCTACTTCCATTTCTAATGGTAAATGATCAGACTTTTGTCATATTTTCTACATTTTAAGAGAGTACCTTAATAGATGTTTAAAAGCTCAAAGGAAGTAATGAAATAGTTACTGTACTTGAACCAGACGGGGATATAAAAAGTACAGCTATCATCAAAGCACGTTTCACAAAGACCCCTTCTATAACACAGTCAAGAAAATTGCACAATTCAAGAAGTTGGTTCCAAATATATTTGTATGCACATCCTGTGATTTTCTTGGCATTTTTGATCAAAAAACCCCTGAAAGTTTCGAAATCATTGTTATCATTCAAAATATTTAGTTGTAAATTTGCTGTTCGTGCATTAAAATCTCCCATTAATAGAAGATAGAAATCATCATACTCACTCTGGAGGTCCAGTATGCAGTGTTCCAAAATTTCCATGCCAAAAATGCCCTGCTTTGTTTTCCAAAAAGGTGAATCATATGGAGGAACATATGAACACACAACAAAAATATTTTTGCTTGTATTTAACAAATCTTTGTACATCTTTATAACAATAGTATTTTCATATTCAACATCAACTTTTTCAATAAAAGATGACAATGATTTCTTGATCATGACAATTACTCCTCCTGAATACCTTCCCTGACGAGAAAAGCTTTCTAGCTTTGGAAAGTAAACAACAATAGTCATGAAAAGCAGGAAAGTCAAAATCGATTCCAATAAACGTTTTGTTAGACAAATAACATCATATTTCAAAAGGAAACTAACAAAGTCGTGTTATCTAATTTTGGTAAAAGACCCTGCAATTGTAATTCAGAAAATTTAACATGACTTGTATTTACATTAGGGTCTGAAAGTGCCATGTGCTTGACTGGCTCTTTGAGATTTGCTCTTTGTTGCATTAAGGTGATCATTCTTACCTTGCTCCTTATCATAACTTGTGGCCCGGCCGATTCCCCATTTTCTAGCAAACTGCAGCACCTGCATTTACCCCCTTAGCTTTTGCCTTAAAAACCCTGGATCCAGACCCCTGTCCATGACTCCCTCATCAGTAGCTACCTTCTTTTAAAAGGGAAACAGTAATGCTGCTCTGGCTATAGACCGAGCTGAAACATTACGTCTGCCTTGCTGGACCTAGTACTGCCTGTTGGGAGGGAGCACGTCTGGGTCTTTCAGCTTGTGCTTGTGGGCAGAGACTGAGTGTTCTGACTAGCTGCTTGCTTGTTTTGTTTTGTTGGAACTTCTGCACCAGCTTTTTCCTCAGTGCTTGTGTCATGTGCTGTCTGAATTTGGGCCCGTATTGAAAAACCCTTTTTTTTTTAGTCAAAACCCCTTATTTTCCATGTTGTCATCTATGTCATTTGTCAGTTGCTTTGTCACAGTCAGTACCTTCTTGTCAGCATGCAGTGTCTACATCTAGATCACCTTGTTGTCTGTCATCGTCCGTCTCGTCATGTATGTATTGGGATCCATGTCCAAGTCATCGCCATCTGTTTTGTCAGACCTGTAAAGATTAGTATTTATAACTGCATCACTCATAAAAGTCTTCACTGTCTTTAGGTCGTTGTCAGTGGTCTTCTGCTTTGGTGGTTTCTCCTGCATGATCGTATGACAGTCTACTCCACCCACATGACCATTCTCCTCATCTATGTTTGGGTCACCATTTGCACTGGAGTCAGGATTCTACTTGAGTGTCCACTTTGTGTACTCTGTTTTTCTTATGCCTCCTGAAATCAGACTGGTTTGGTGCCACCGTGTCTTGAAATAACCTGGAGCAGTTCTGTTTAAATTACTGCCAGCTCTTCTGTGATGGAACCCTCTCGGCTGTCCTGGGCTGTCTTTCATGTCTCACCACTTCACTGTAAGAATGGGCACCTGTACAACTGGTGTACCCCTGTCCACTCCTGCTTTTTGCTAAAGTTGCTTTCCACAAGTTCTGTACTGTCTTGCCTTGAATCACTGTAGCAGTTCTCCATGCTTACATCTCTGTCCCACTCCTTGAAGTTTTGCTGCTGAATCTTGTAGCGTGGTCCCAGCGTTCTCTGGGGAGGTCTGCTGTATGCCTGGACCTGGCGACCCTCACGTCCATAGGTTCTGCCTAGATGTGGAACATGGTATTTCTGCGGGTTCTTTTCCTTCTCCCACTGATGCTCCTTGTCAGAGTACCTGGCACCTGCATCTCTCTCCCATCTGCCATGATTTTTGTCCCATTCAGAAGGCCATTCCTCTATCTGGGAGCCAACTTTGCGATGGAATTGTTGTCTGTGCTCATAAGACTGAGGATAAGGTTGTTTTTCTCTGACATGCAGTTTGCCTCGATGGATGTAGGCAATCTTACCTTGCCCCCGATGAAAATCTACCGCCTCTCTCTGGCGGGCTGTGAGGTCAGACGCCACCTTGATTCCACTTTCACGAAGATTGTCCCTAAAGTTCCTGTCACCTATCACCGCCATTTTGTCTGACCAGCGGCAGAAGTGAACTATTGATAGGGCGTGGTTCGTTCCTCCATGTCTGGGGCCTGCCAACACGATATGCTCTCGAGATGTCTTCCCTCCGCCAGCTGGGGTGAGGTCCATGTTCATTCAGGATGTCAATAACATATTGAGTAGTTGCCAGGTCATTCCTCCCTGTCAGTTACTCAACATTCAGGGTTGTAATATTGCATGTCTTCATGCTTTGTCAGTAGATTTCAAGTTTTTTCTTACTACTTTCTCAGTCGGTCAAGAATTAGCTGTCTGTCTTCTTGCAGTTCTGTAGGACTTCTTTGTTGTGTATCACACAATTCTTTCAGTAGTGTGCATCTCTTCAAGGATTCGCTGTTGTATAATTGTGTGAGCGCCTGACATCTAGAGTGGCTGAACTTTTCATCGTATACGTTTTTTTTATGTTTGTATGAAGGAAGAGTCTTGTAGAATTTGCGTTTACGCGCGTCAAGCATTTGATGACCATTTTCAAACAGGTGGCAAGTTCCTTGTCGGAATTCTTCCCTTTTAACTTCTTCCCTTTTTCACGTGCGGTGTTCAGGGGTTTGTTTACACACTTCGAGTACACAAGCACTACGAAGGAACAAGTTCATGGCTTTGCCATTGAGTCTTTCCATCTTAAAGCAATTGCAAGTAGACATACAAGATTGACATGTTCCGCTGTCTTTGAGCACTGTTTGTGACAATTGTATATGCAGAAACAAATCCTTCTTGAGTTTATTATTTTATAAATGTTTATATAAGACATCCACTGACCTTTTCATTTATTTTCAAACCATTTTTAGCTACCTCACACATAACGTAACACATCTGAAGAATCACACAATGAAGATCCGTAAATGTCAATTTTTTTTCCAATTTTACAGAGCACAGCCAACACACCTGCCTTCCTGAGTGCATTCTATCGGGCCCCCCGAGGAGATGAGAGAGAGAGCGAGAGGAGAGAGAGAGAGAGAGAGAGAGAGAGAGAGAGAGAGAGAGAGTGGGGAGTGAGAGGGTGGAGGTAGAGAGAGAGAGAGAGAGAGAGAGAGCGAGAGAGAGTGAGAGAGAGCGAGTGAGAGAGAGAGAGAGAGTGGGAGGAGAGAGAGATGAGGGGTGAGAAGGGGAGAGAGAGAGAGTGGAGGAGGGAGAGCGGGTGGAGAAGAGGACAGAGAGAGGAGAGAGAGTGGAGGAGTGAGAGGGTGAGAAGAGAGACAGAGAGAGAGTGGAGAAGTGAGGGGTGGGAGGAAGGAGGACGAGAGAGTGGAGGTAGAGATCGAGAAAGAGGGGTCTGGAGAAAAGAGAGAATGAGAGAGAGGGTGGAGAAGAGAAAAAGAGGAGGGTGGAGAAGCGAGAGAGAGAGGTGGAGAAGATGAGAGATAGGGTGGCGAAAGATGAGAGGAGAGAGCGAGAGAGAGGAGAGGGGAGGAGAGAGAGAGCGCGGGATTAGAGAGAGAAGGTGGAGAGAAGAGAGAGAGTGGAGGTGATAGAGAGAGAGAGAGGGTGGAAAGGATGAGAGGAAGAGAGTGGATGAGAGGGAGAGGAAATTGGAGAAGGAGAGAGGTGAGAGTGGGAGGAGGGAGGGTTAGAGAAGAGCGCGAGAGCGTGGAGCGAATGAGGAGAGAGTGAGCGTGGAGGAACGAGAGAGTGAGTGGAGGTGAGAGTGATAGAGGGAGAGGGTGGAGAAGAAAGAGAGGAGACGAGGATGGAGACAGCGAAAGGGAGAGGGGCGTGGAGAAGCGAGAGAGGAGAGTGCTGACAGAGAGATAGGGAGAGAGGGTGGAGGTAGAGAGAGAGAGGGTGGAGAAAAAGAGGAGTGAGAGGGTGGCGGAGAGAGAGAGAGGGTGGAGAAGAGGGGAGAGAGAGAGTGCAGGAGAGAGAGAGGATGGAGAAGCGAGAGAGAGATTTAGGTGGAGAAGAGAGAGAGTGGAGGAGGAGAGAGTGGAGGAGAGAGAGAGTGGCAGAGAGAGAGAGGTTGGAGCGCGAAAGAGAGGGTGGAGAGAGAGCGAGTGAGAGAGAGAGAGTGGGGACAGAGTAAGACAGTGGAGAGGAATAGAGAGAGAGGGGGGAGAAGAGAGAGAGAGAGGGGGGGGGAGTGGAGGATGAGAGAGGGAGCGGTGGAGAAGAGCGAAAGAGAGAAGGGGGTGGAGAAGTGAGAGAGAGAGGGTGGATAAGAGAGAGAGAGCGTGGAGAAGAGGAGAGAGGGTGGAGAGAGAGAGAGGGGGATGGAGAAGAGAGACGCAGAAGAAGAGAGAGGGGTTGTGGTGGATGAGAGAGAGATAGGGTGGAAAGATAAGAGAGAGAGGGGGAGGGGAAGGCGAAGAGAGGGAGAAGAGCGAAAGAGGTTGGAGAAGATGAGAGAGAGAGAGGGTGGAGAAGAGAAGAGAGGGTGGAGAAGAGAGAGAGAGAAAGGCGAAAGGAGAGAAAGGGGGTTGGAGAAGAGCTGCGAGGAGTATGGTGAATAGGAGAGAGAGAGGGTGGGTGAAGAAGAGAGAGAGAGGCAGGTGGAGAACAGAGAGAAAGAGAGGGTGGAGTAGAGCGAAAGAGAGAGGGTGGAAGGACGACGAGCGCGAGAGGCTGGAGAAATTAGAGAGAGAGAGGGTGGAGAGAGAGCGATTAAGAGAGTGCAGACGAGAGAGAGAGGGGGTGGGTGGAGAAGAGACGGAGAGTAGAGAGAGAGAGAGAGGGTGGTAACGAGAGAGAGAGGAGGGGTGGAGAGCTGGAGAGATGGATGGTGGAGAAGAGAAAGAGAGGTAGGGAGCAGAGGATGAGCGGGGGGGGGGTTGAGAGAAGGAGAGGAGAGTTAGGGTGGAGAAGACAGAGAGAGAGAGGGTGTGAGAACGAGAAAGACGAGGGTGGAGTAGAGAGAGAAGAGAGGGGTGGAAGGAGAGAGTAGATGAGGGGTGGAAAGAGGCAAGAGGAGAAAATGAGACAGAGAAGAGGTTGAGGGAGAGAGTGAGAGAGAGAGAGTGAGGAGAGAGAGAGGATGTAGCTACGGAGCGAGGGGGTGGGAGAAGAGAGCGTAATAGGAGTGAGACGAGAAAGAAGAGAGAGAGAGGGTGGTGAAGAGAGAAAAGAGGCGGGTGGAGAAGCCGAGAGCGCGAGGGTGGAGAGAAACGAGAGGTCGGAGCAAGAGAGAGCGAGAGGGGGTTGGGGTGCGAATATGGAGAGAGGCTAGGGTGGAGAATTAGAGAGATAGAGGGTGGCGAAGAGAGAATGGGGGATTGGAGAAGAGAGAGTGCGACTGAGAGAGAGCGGGAAGAGAAGAAGAGAGAGAGGGGGAATGGAGAAGAGAGGGTGGGAAGAGCGAGAGGGGTGGAGATAGGAGAGAGAGGCGAATGGAGGGAGAGATAGGAGAGGGGGTGAGAAGAGGAGAGGAGAGGTGAGACGCGAGAGATAGTGTGGGAGAAGTGAGAGAGAGAAGCGGGGTTTTGGATATGAGAGAGAGTGCAGATGAGAGAGAGAGGATGGGGGGTTGGAGAAGAGAGAGAGAGCGTGGATAAGAGAGAGAAGATGGTGGAAATTTAAGAGAGAGAGTGGGATGGAGAAAGAGATAGAGTGAGAGTGGAGAGAGACCAGAAGAGGGGGGCTGAAGAGAGAGAGATATATGTGGGAGAGACAGAGAGGAGGGTTGAGAAGAGAGAGAGGAGAGGGGAGAGCGAGAGACGGAGGCTGGAGAGAGAGAGCGAGAGAGGGTGGGAAGAGTGATAAGGGTGGAAGAAGTGCAGGAGTGAGAGGGTGGGAGAGAGAGATGAGAGGGTGGAGGAAGCGAGAGGAGGGGGTGGAGAAGAGAGAGAAGTGGGATGGAGAAGAACGACAGAGAGCGAGGGGGGTGGAGAAGAGAGAGAGGGAGATAGCGTGGTGGTGAAGACAGAGTAGAGAGAGAGGGTGGTGGAGAAGTGAGAGAGCGATGGAGAAGAGAGAGATGAGGGTGATAAGAGAGAGAGAGTGGGGGTGGGAAGAGAAGAGGGAGAGGGTGAAGACGAGAGAGGAGGAGAGACAGGGGAATGGAGAAGAGGAGAGAGGATGGAAAGAGATGAGAGAGAGGGTGGAGAAGAGAGGAGAGAGTGCACACGATGAGAGAGGGGGGGTGGTGGTTGAAGAAGAGTAGAGAGAGAAGAGGGTGGAGAAGCGCGACAGAGATGAGAAAGAGAGAGAGAGAAGAATGAGGTGAGGAGCGAAGAGATGAGAGAGGGAGAGAGAGAGAGATTGAGAAGGAGAGAGAGGATGAGGGATGGAGAAGAGACAGAGAGGGTGGTTGGAGAAGAGAGAGAGAGATGGGTGGAGAAGAGAGTGGGGTAGAGAAGAGAGGATGAGAGGGTGGAGAAGAGAGAGAGATGTTGTAGAGAGAGAGAGGGGGATGGAGAAGAGGAGGGGGAGAAAGCGAGAGAGTGGAGAAGAGAACGAGAGGGTGGAGTTGGAGAAGAAGAGAGAGAGAGAGGACGGAGAAGGAGAGAGAGAAGGGGGGGACGAAGAAGAGAGAAGAGAGGATGAAAGAAGACAGAGAGGGGGGGTTGAGGAAGAGACAACCTGGCTTCTACTTGTTGCCCTACTCAGTTCTTTTTTTGTTTTATTTTTTCTATTCTATACTACTGCGGGAATCATGTTCTTGTTCTTGAAGAGGTTTAGTTTTATTATATTTTGTTGTTTGGTGATGTTTGTGTGGTATGGTGATGTTGGTGTGGTATGTGGATGGTGAAGAAGCGAGAGGGAAATGGAGACGAGAAAGAGGAGAGGGTTGGAAGAAGGAGAAGAGAGAGAGGGAGAGGGTGGAGAACGAGAGAGGAGAGAGGGTGGAGAGAGAGAGAGAGAGCGTGGAGAGAGGATAGAGCGTGGAGAAGGAGATGAGAGAGGGTATGGGGACGAGAGAGGAGAAGAGTGGACGGGTTAAGAGAGAGAGAGGAGGGGGGAATGGAGAAGAGAGAGAGTGGGATCGAGAGAAGATGAGAGAGGCTGGAGAAGATGAGAGAGCGAGAGGATTATGAGCGAGAGAGATGAGAGAGAGAAAGGGTGGGGAAGAGGAGAGCGAGAGGGTGGTGAAGAAGAGAGAGGAGAAACAAAGAGCTGGAGAAGAAGAGTGGAGCGAGGGTGGAGACAAGAGACAGAAAGTTGGGGGTGGATAAGAGAGAGGGGGGGGGATGAGAAGAAGCGGAGAGAGGCTGAGAAGGGCGAGAGAGGATAGAGAATCGAAGAGCCTGAGAGGGTGGGAGAAAAAGTGAGGAGTGAAAGACGAGAGAGGAGAGAGGGATGGAGAGAGACTAGAGAGAGAGAGAGGGTGGTGAGAAATGTGATGAGGGAAGGAGTGTGAGAAGAGGAGAAAGAGTTTATGCGAAAGAGGAGGGTGACAGAGAAAGAGTGTGTGGAAGAAGGATAGAGAGAGGGTAGGATAGAAGGAGAGAGAGAGAGATAGGGTGGAGAGAGAGAAAGAGAGGATGGAGAGAGAGAGAGGGGGGATAGGAGAAGAGAGAGAGGGGTAGCGACGAGAGAGGAATAGATGGTGGAGAAGAGAGAGAGAGAGAGGGTCGTGAAGATAGGGACAGAGGTCGGGGGTGGAGAAGAGAGAGAGATGGTGGAGACGACAGAGAGAGAAGGTGGAGAAGTAGAGAGGGGGGGGGGTGAGAAAAGAGAGAAGAGGGTGGTGGAGAAAGAGAGAGAGGGGGGGTGAGAGAAGAGAGAAGAGAGAGAGGAGAGAAGAGAGAGAGAGGAGGGAGAAGAGAGAGAGAAGGAGGTGAGAAGAGGAGAGGTGGAGAAGAGAGATAAGGGTGGAGAAGAGAGAGAGAGAAGGGAGAGTGGAAGAGAGAGGGGGTGGAGAGGGGAGAGAGGAGGGTGGAGAAGAGAGAGAGGGGGTGAGGGGTGGAGAAGAGAGAGACGGGTGGATAGAGAAGAGATGATGGAGAAGAAGAGTGAGAGGGGAATGGAGAATAGAGATAGGGAGAGGGTGGAGAAGAGAGAGAGAGAGGGTGAAGAAGAGAGAGAGAGAGAGGGGGGATGTAGATGAGAGAGAGACAGAGAGGTGAGGTAGAAGAGAGAAGGAGTTGGCGTGAGAAGAGAGAGAGGAGGGTTGAGAAGGTGAGAGAAATGGAGAAGAGAAGAGAGATGGTGTGAGAAGAGAGAGAGAGTGTGTGGAGAAGAGAGAGAGAGGCTGGAGAAGAGTGAGAGGGGGGATTGGAGAAGAGAAAGAGGGAGGAGAAGAGAGGAGAGAGGGTGGTGAAGAGAGTGAGAAGAAGGAGAGAGGGTGGAGAAGAGAGAGAGAGAGGGTGGAGAAAAAAGAGAGAAAGTTGGGTGAGGAAGAGAGAGAGAGATAGGTGAAGAGAGAGAGAGGGTTGATAAGAGAGAGAGAGGGGTGAGGAGAAGAGAGAGAGGGTGAAGAAGAGAGAGGAGAGAGGGTGGAGAAGAGACAGTGAGAGAGAGGGAGGAGAAGAGAGAGAGTGCAGAAGAGAGAGATTGGGGGAGTTGGAGAAGAGCGAGAGAGTGTGGAGAGAGAAAGAAGATGGTTGAGATTAAGAGAGAGGGGGGATGGAGAAAGAAAAGAGATGAGAGGAGGGTGGAGAAAAAGAGAGAGAGAGGGTGGAGAAGAGAGAGAGATAGTGTGGAGAAGAGAGATGAGGAGGGTGGAGGTGAGAAGAAATTCAGAGAGAGAGAGGAGGTTGAGAAAGACGATGAGAGAGAGTGGGAGAGAGAGAGAGAGAGGAAAGGGGGGTGGAGAAGAGCAGAGGGGAGAAGAGAAAGAAGAAGGTGGTTAGATAGAGAGAGAGGGGTTGAGAAAGAGATAGAGAGAGGGTGGTAAAGAGAGAGAGAGAGTGGGAGTGGAGAATGGAGAGAGAGAGTGGGGGGTGAAGAGAGAGAGAGGTTGAGAGAGAGAGAGGGCGTGTAGGAGAAGAGGAGGTGGAGAGACAGAGAGAAGGGTGGGAAGAGAGAGAGAGGTGGAAGAGAGAAAGAGCGAAGAGAGAGAAGTTGGAGAAGAGAGAGAGGGTGGTGAAGAGAGCGAGAGAGGGGGGGTGGAGAAAAGAGAAGAGAGGGTGGTGAAGAGAGAGAGAGGTGTGGAGAAAGAGAGAGAGAGAGGATAAGAAAGAGGGGGGGGAGGGGAGGAAAG
>JAQIHA010000655.1:10000-13587 GCA_028751875.1 Rapana venosa | reverse complement strand
AAAACCTCCTTCCCCCCACAAATAAAAAACCCCCCCCCCCCCCCCCCCCCCCCAAAAAAAAAACCCCCCCATTAAACACAACCCAACCAAAACCATCCCCCCCCTTTCCAAATCCCAAACATCCCCATTCCCTCCAAAATCCCCCCCCCCGGGAAAACAACAAAAAAAAAATTAAAAAACACAGTAATGATGAATTCCTGAAAAAAGTGAATGTGTCAGTATTTCCAACCTTCTGTATACTTCATAAATCTGTCTAAAACTGCGACTGAAAATAGAATTAGCAAGATTCAAGGCATATTTAAAAAAAAAAACACACAACAGTTTCAGTATAACAGTCTATCGCTTGCACTTTCTGTTATTTGCATAAACTGAAATCCTCAAAGCTTATTTAAAAAAAAAACAACCCAATTAAGCCAGTATGTCAAACCTAGATTGACACGACAAATCAAAACCAGGGACATGCTGTAACACCATAACTGACATTACCAGTGACAACAAGCGCAGCGTTTCCCCAAATAAATAAAACAACTAACTTGACACGAACCATATCAGAACAGCCAAGTACAACACCCCTCGGACAGGGTAGGAGAAGAAAGTAACTCACCCGTTACCCATTAACTATTTTCCTTCATAAACACCCCGCCATCTGCCCACCATGCACTGCGCCTGCGCAAGGTTCGTCCGGAAGTACAAAGTTGGTGAGAATATCGGCCCAGGCGCCTTGTAGTTGATCGAGTAGGTCACTGTAGTATACACAAAGACTTGCACAGACCACACCAGTTTCTGGGTGCAGCTTGTACATCTGTAGTGGTGCGTTCGTTCTTTGTTCTTTCTTTGTTCAGTAAACTAACAGCCATGCAAGCTTTAGAGGTCCCGTGAAATGACTTAATCTAACAACTAAATCTAACACGCTGGCTTTGGCACTGTTCCGTATTGTAGGTAGGCTATGTTTCATCAGTTTCGATGGCTGACCAAACATAAAGTTCATGAAATTGTCAACCAGAATATTGTTTCTTCTGTATGTGTAGGTTTATAAATCATGAAACTTCCTTTTACTTTTACTTGTTCCTTCCTCATGCACACGTGGGCGTCATGGGGAAATACAGTGGTCTGTCTGTCTGTCAGCAACAAGGCAGGAGGGTGGCCTGGAGAAGGGACAGGCATCTGTGGGCTCTGAGGGTGTCTGCCTGTCCGCCACAGAGTCGCTCCATCGTCGTGTTGGTCTTCCTCTGGCTCTGCAGCCAGAGTATCTGGTGTTGTATGCCCGAAGAGCTGGTTGGTTTGGGAGGGCATACGTGTGAAGTGTCCGAACCGCTTGATTCTCTGTTGTGAAAGGGAAAGGGGAAAAGGCACAAGCAGATTTGAGCATTGCAGGTGTCGTATGAGCTGGGTGATTAGTCTTGCAGGACCTGACGCTGCTTAGTAGGCCTAAACCTATAGTGATCAATTAGTACAGCAATGCTGCTATGAGACAGCTCGCTCTCTCTGTCTCTGTCTGTCTGTCTGTCTGTCTGTCTGTCTGTCTGTCTGTCTCTCTCTCTCTCTCTCTCTCTCTCTCTCTCTCTCTCTCTCTCTCTCTCTCTCTCTCTCTCTCTCTCTCACCAAGGGTTGAGATTTTGTGTATGCAACCGTTTTTTACCAACCATGAGGGTAGCCGCACTCCGACCTGGGGAATGGTGTCTAACACGACCCTGTGTAATAGTTTTTTAAAAATTTTGTCTCCTTCCTCCTGCACGAAATGGCCTACTCCCCAAAAGGGCAGAACGGGTTTTTAACGTGTGCGCAAATGTTCACGGACTTTGGTTTATTATCTAACAAAGGCCCTTTTGGGGGGGAGTGGGTCAGACTGGTGTTAAGGTTAAGGCTTCCCCATAACCACAGGGTGGTCGCGGGGAGCAGACCAAAACCCCACTTTCTAGAAGCCAGCTTATTGAAGGGGGGCGCCCATCTCCTCCCCCCCTTTAAAGAAGACGGGGCCCCCATTCACAGCGGGGGGAAGGGGAGAACGTACTAACCCAAAGGGCCGAAAAAGGTCAGTAAAATGTTAACCCCAAAGGGTCATCATCTCTAACCATTACCCCCATGGTTGTAGAGCACAACAAAGGTTCCACTCCTGTCTACCTGGGCCAACCTAGTCATGCCCCAAAAGAGTGCTGCTGCGGGCTTATCTCACTTTCTAGCCTCCCCCCATTTTTTTTTTTTTTCCCGGGGATCCTCTCCCCACCGGGGGTTTCCCCCTTTTCCCAAAAACTAACCCTTTTTTCCCCCCCTTTTTTTTTTTCCTTTGTTCTTTTTTTTCCCCCAGAAAAGGGAAAAAAGGGCAAAAAAAACTTTAAACCGGAAAAGGAAAGGGAAAAGGGAAAAAAAAGGGGAAAAAAAAAACAGAATAATTACTGGTAATACTAAAAAAAAAAAAAAAAATAATAATAATATATGGAATTTATATAGCGCTGAATCTTGTAAAAAAACAAACAAATCGAAGCGCTTAGACCAGAACTTGTTGAGATTGCTAGGGTTAACAACACCTTTACCTTTTTTTTAAATGTACAGTTGTGGGTTTTATTTTGCATCTAATCGTTTGAATGGTTTGTCTGTTTGAAATAAGTTTCAGGTTAAAAAAAAATTGTCTTGATTCATTTTTACTTGATTTTCTTGTTGTTAACAATGGCAAACTGCCACACGTAGTTCCTATGACAGTGTCTATAACTCAGGGCAAATTTGGAGTGGTACTCTGCCGGGCAACAAGACAGCCAGACTTCATGTTTTTGAAGGTGTGTTTGCTTAGAGGAACAGCCCACTGAGGCAATGCTCCAATTTCAGTTATTGTTGTTTGTTGTTGTTGTTTTCTTTTCGTTCCTGAGCTAGAACTCCGAGGTTCATCACCGGTGAGATTTTGCGTATGCGACCATACTTTGGTCTGCCATTAAGGTGGTAGCATTCCGACTTCG
Source organism: Rapana venosa (assembly GCA_028751875.1). Taxonomy (NCBI): domain Eukaryota; kingdom Metazoa; phylum Mollusca; class Gastropoda; order Neogastropoda; family Muricidae; genus Rapana; species Rapana venosa. The sequence continues at coordinate 10,639 of JAQIHA010000655.1, read as the reverse complement.
GGAATAAGTTCTTTCTTTTTCTTCAAAAACTGGTTTCAAAACATGTTTATTTCTCGCATTTTCTCTCACGGAGCAAAAGCATATCAATTTCTCTGATTAACGTTCTTGTTTAAGTCTAATAAGACATAGGCAGTGACCACGACCTTGTGCTGCTGGTATTCAAAATGAAGCTGAAGAAAAACAAACAGCCTGCAAACCCACGTATCAAATTTGACGTGGACAAACTAAAAGATCCAGATGTCGAGGAGATCTTCCAAGCTAAGCTTGGCGGACGTTTTGCGGCGTTAACCCTCCTGGACAATGACATCAATGACCTCACCAACAACTTCAATGAGGCAGTCCGAGAAACAGCAGAGGAGGTACTCGGTCGTCAGAGGAATAAACACCAGCCATGGACTACCAATGACATCTTGGACCTCTGCGATACAAGAAGAGCACTGAAACCAACCAGGTCTTCCAAACCCTAAAGAATACCGGGAGGCCAACAATCTCGTGAAGAAGTCAATGTTAAAGGCTAGAGAGAAGTGGATCAGGGATCAATGTGATGAGATCGAAAAAAATATGAAAAGTGGGCAACAGTAAAAAGGCATACGACACCCTGAAGAAACTCACAAACCACTTCAAACCAAATCATCAGTC
>JAQIHA010000654.1:0-13587 GCA_028751875.1 Rapana venosa | reverse complement strand
TTTTTGGTGTATTGAATTCAAATCCGTTTGCTGAATTTTTTCGCTTGTTTCAGTCCATGGGATATATCAATTTTGGATGAATACGAGTACTTTCAATAGTCTATTTGGATGTTATGTCAACACAAGAGTTTTTATCGGTTTCTTTGGTTTGGGTGCGCGACAATAGGTGATAACAGGGTGTGGCCACAACTTTCTCGATGATTCCAGGTTCAAGGCGTTGAATCTCAGTTTTCCCTTTTTTCCTCTGTGAAATGATCCTTCGAGGGGGTTGAGCGATGGTTGTACTTTTTTAATCATGAAACTTCATTTTTAAAAACCTTAAATTTCCCGGGGCTTTGCTTTACAAGTTCAGTGTTGCTTCGTCTCACTCTTACAATTTTTTCTGTGTTGTCTGTGCCTGAAAGAGGTAAACGAACCAAGCATGTTTGCAAAACCCTTGTTTGTGTGATTTTTTGTTGTCTGTGCAAAAATCTATCATTGTTCTAATGATGATAATGATAATTGGTTTCATTACTCCTAAAGGGTTTAATGGTTCTTATCAGGTTTACCATTGGGGGAAACCCTTTTTGAGATCCTAAGGGGTTTCTTAACCCTGGGTCCTTTGGGGGGACCCCCATTTCCCCAGTAACACATTCACACTGTGGGGGGGTTTATTTTCTAAAAATTGTCAATACCAAAACGCCACAGAAAGTCAATGCGGAAAAGACAAGCTTTTTTTAAATGTCAGATGTTTGAAACCTCTCTCATTCTTTTAATAAAACAGCCTGCCAGCACACACCAAAAAAAACACTTTCATTTTTTCGAATGTTCAGCACAGCACTTTTTTGCACAACTTGGTGGCAAGGGAATGAACTTCTCCCAACAAGGGATAAAAACTTTTTTTGTTTAGTTCTATGCAAAGAACCTTACCAATGTCATCCTGCCCCCTCATTTTGCTGTTTCGGGAAAAATGTTCGAATTTGCGCATTCTCTCTGCCCATGTTGTTTTGGTCTTCAAGGATTCAGTGCTTGTTGTGTTGTTGACCTGAACATTTAATTTGTTCGCTTTGTTTGCTGTGTTGTATAAAATTTCGAAACCCATCGCCCTTTATGGGGGTTCTATTTTTGGGTTGTCTGGTTTTTGGCGTTTGCATTTTAAATGCTTTGTCCAAAAGTTTGGCTTGTGAAACATTTGCTTTTTGTCTAAAAACCTTTGTCCATACTGGCCTAACTAAAATTTAACTTAAGTAAAAAAAAAAAATTAAAATTATTTAATTAATTGCTTCTTTTTTTTTTGTTTTGTACGGATGAAGCAGTGTCTCCACGGTAATTCTTAGCCCCTTAAAGATACTCAGCTGAGTACGCCAAGCCAAGCAATCCCCCTTTTTAAAATTTTCCTTTTTTATTGAGTAATGTCCACGGGCTTTGTTTGGGTTTTGTTTTTTTTGGAGCGAACTTTTGCGCTTGTAGTCATCGTAGTCACCCGAAGAGCTGAACCCTTTCTGATTTGGGAATTGTTAGAGCTTTGCTAAAAGAGCGAAATGAGCTTAGTTTGGGCTAATGAAAGGCAACCAGCATCATTTTTTTTAGTTTAGCAAACCTTTTCGAAAAGACTGATGTAAATAAACGGCTCCTGCTGTTTTAAAACAGACCCCAATGCTATAGATCAGGAAAACCAATTCGTACCCAAAGAGGAAATCCCCTTTTCCCCTGCTGGGGCTGTAGACAGAGTTGGTCCCGTAGTAAAAGGCTCAAACGTAAATGCGTCTTACCTAGCAAATTTTTTATTTGCGTTGTTGTCAATGTATGCGCTCTGGTAATTTTGCAAACGAAAAGGTATTGTTTATCTTAAGGGTTGGACCCGGTTGCATAGGAACTTTGGAAATTTTAGCGGTCGTCTTTTCTTCTCTTATATTTTTAAAAAAACGGTTGTAATTTTTGGTATTCATTCGTAAGTCTTGTTTGATTGTCGGGGTACAACATTGTGAATGACTGCAACGGGGTAAAATGTGGGTAGTTGGGTTTTCTTTTGTGTAGCGTGGGGGGGTTAGGAAATTTGCTTTATTACTGGAAATGTTCCTCAATGTAGTCACCGCCGCTGTTCCGAATGCAATAGCAATCAGGGGCATCAACGTCGAGGTTTCCAGTTAATAGTAATCCCATATGAACAAGAAGAAGCTTTTTTCTCTTGCAACCAGAACAAACCCCAATGTTACGATCTCCAGAAAATTTGGAAAGGGAATCGTAGAAATGGGTTTGGTTTAGCACTGAGTTTTTTATAAAGAAAGTAACGTCCCTTTTCTGAAATGCTATTATTTTAATTCATTTCTGGGTGTTTGTGGGCAAAGCTATGTTTACTGGCAGCATTTAGGGCTTTACAAAAATTTGTCGGGTGCATGAGAGTGTAGGGACTAATAAACTCAAATTGATTCCCAATCGATGCTTGGTTTGATGCGCCTTTTATTATTAAATTTACTTTGTAAGAAAAACATCTGCTAATGTTTTCAGCTTCAACATTACGCAACTGTTCAATTTTTGGGAAAAACCGGGAGGTTTTTTGCTTTTCTTTTGCTTCCCTTGTATTTCCCATCTTTGTGTATAAAAAGGGGAAACTTCCCCAATTTTTCCCTCCTTTCCCAAAAACTCTTGTACATCACCAAGATCTTTAATTCAATTTTTTGGGCATTTTTGGTGTTTTTACGGACTGCGTGACATGGTTATGTATGTATATTATATTTTATATTTTATTTCTATGTAATATGAAAAATTTTTTACAGTAAATGTTTTGTGTGCGTTTTTGTTTGTTATACAGAGTGTTTCATGGAACCCTTTCTTCTAGCTTTTTAAATTAAAGTGTAGTAAAGCTATTGTGCTGATTTCAAGTACATTCCCGCTGGTGAAGATTCTTAGAAAATCAGAAGGGACTAATAGGAAAACCCTTCTCACCATTGGGTTTGTGTTGTGTTTAACTGAAAAAGTTACAAAAAGCAAGAGTTACTCCCATGTTAATGGGTTTTTCACCGACATAGGTTTTGTCCTCCTCAAGCCCAAAGGTTTTCCCCCTGACCACGGGCCCTTTTCCCTATAATAGGGGCTAAAAACCCCGCATTTTCAGACGTAGGACATCCTTATATGTGAAGAAGTCTGTAAAAGTTCCCTTTAGACTAGCTTTTTGAGTTTTAGTGTGATACCAGCGGGACGAAAAGCCCCTTTTCCATGTGAGAAATCATAAAACCTTCTTGCACGAAATGTTTTAAACGTCTGTTCTAATATATTTTTTAATCCTTTGTTGCTGCTTCGATGTTTGCTGTATTTGTAGAAACCTCATAAAGCAATGTTTTATGTTGACAGCGGTTTAATGGAAAATGGCTGTTTAACAGGAAACCTGATTGGATGTTTGTTAGGTTAAAAAAATTTTTTTTCTATATAATAATATTTAAAATAAAAAAAGATGAAAAATACGGGGCTGATTCACTATAACCCAAAGACTATGTTTTTAAAAGCTAGATGTTGTGTGTCAGAACTTGATTTCGAGTAAAATTTCCCCAACCCATAAAATATATTTAAAACCCCCCAAATTAGGATAATGTACTGCAAAAGCAGGGTTGTCTAATCCCTACGTTTTCCCAAAAACCCTTTAAACTTGCTATCCATGTGAAACAGGGCTGTGGTGTGTTATGTGCCACAAAACCCACCAAAAACCATTTGTAAATCGTGAAAGGGTTTTTCATGTGTACTTCAGTTTAGGGGTGTTATCGAGTGCGGGCCCCTTTGCCACTGTATAACTTCACCCTTTAAAGAGGATTAACAGAAGGCGTTGAAGGCTGTGCAATGAGTTCAAATTGATTCAAAGACTGCTTTCAGAAAAAACCAGGAAAAAATAGGGCTGGGGATTGTATTTGTGGGGTGTGCAAGGTATAATAGACTGGTGGCCCCCAAATACATTTTTTCTCCCGTGGTGAAAGGGTTTTGTTTTTGGTTAAAATAGAGCAAATGCAATGTTGTGGGCGCTTTTATTTTTGAAAGGGGAAAGGGTTAACAAGCCCAGGTTTAGAGAGGATTAATGACTTGTTCGGCCTATGTGGTGCTTGCTTGGTCACGGGCAAAAAACAAGGTGAGTATTATTGGTGGCATGGGTTTGATGCCAAAAGCATTTTCTCAAATTTGAAGACAGTAAAAATGGGCCCGTTGACCTCCCATCAAGCATCAAGCATTATCAAAGTTCTTCACTATGCACGGTCTAAGGTAGATTTTTCTATAGGACAGGGTTTTAATGTTGCTTCCCAAACTGCGTTACAATGGGAACTTTTCAAACTACAACAAAAATTTATTATAGTGGGTGATGTGCTGTTGGAAAAAAAGAAAGTGTAAAAATACAACCCCAACATGTAGCACAAAAACAATTATTTTAAATCCAAAACCAAGGGAAAGAAATCCCCCACCCCAGAGCAACAAAAAAATAATTATTCCCCCTTTTAAAAGACAGTCATATGATGAAAAAACTGCTTCAACAAATATACTTGTTTTAAGGGCCTTGTTATTTTATTTTTGAAAAAAGAAAACCAAAAACTAAACCAGTAACGCCCCTAAATGTTGCAAAATCCCCCAATTTTCCTCGTTATAATAGCCCGCTAACAACAAAAACCAAATTTTACCGGGGAAGAGCGTCGCCAACTTTGTAGGTAATTTTTTTAATCTCAGCAAAATGGCCCAGTTTTTCTAACCCCCTGTGCTTGGGGGCGGAAGGTGGTGGGGGTGGCGGGGCGGAAGTGTGCTTCCTGTCAGGCAACACAAAATGTGCTAAAGCGAAACCCCAAGCGTAATTAAAATTTGCCCCTTTCTCGCGAAACGTGTACAGATTCTTTCCGTAGGTACTGTTTTTATAAAAACGGTGGATTTTTTCTTTTATTTTGCTAAACCCGAGATTGTAGTTGTTGTCTTTGTTGTTTTAAAACCCTTTAAACTTGTTGGCGTTCATTTGCAGATTTTTTTGACCTGTGGTTTTTCTTTTTCTGGGGCAAGTTTGCATCGTTTCTTCTGTAGCTTTTTCTTTTTTTTCTTGCGGAGTCTACACACCTGCTTTTTTAAATTATTTTTCATTTGCCCCTAATACTTGTAGGCTTGATGAGACCATTTTTCTCGCATGGCAGGGGTTATCATTTATTGTTTGTGCTGTGTCTTGTCTGCTTGTGTGAAGCTAGTTTTTAATCTAAATATTTTAGTTTTTTGTGTTTACCCACTGTGCTAGGTCTTCAGTGGGAGTTTTCAATATTTGTTGGTTGGTTTTTTTCAGCATTTTTTATTGTGAACAGTTTTCGTAGCAGTCTGTTTGTAGAGTAGTTGTCATCACTAATACCCGTTTCTTGCTTCAACACTTTTCTTTTTGAGTGTATTTTTTTCTAAAAATGTGGGGTATTTTTCTTTGTTTAAAAAATTTTGTCCCGTGTCATTACAGCATCAGATTGTCTTTGTTTCCATTCTTTGAAAAATTTGGGTTTGTATTCGGCTTGGGTTTCCCAACTTGTGTGGAAAACTTTAACTCTCTTTTAATAATTTTCTGAGAATGAAGGGGGCTACAAGGGTGTCGCTTCACCCATATCATCAGCTGGCGTAAACACATCATCCATATCTATTCATAGCTTCCCTTATTTTATTTTGTTTTTTTTTTTGCTATTAAGAAAAAAAATGGGCACAAACATTTTGGGGAATCCTTGATCCTAAGACTTTAAAAGATCCCCTTTGGCATTAAAGGAAAAAACAGACAATCATTTTTTACAAAAAAACCCCCCCACTTTGATGAAAAAAGTTCTGACGTTAGGTTTCCCATTTTGGAAAAAAGAGTCATTTTTCCGGAAAAAAGGCTTGTTTTCGATTTAATTGGTTGAGAGATCCAAAAGAAGTTGGTCCCAAAAATTTGGTAGGGCTTAAAAAAAGATTTTGGGCAAGCTAGAAGGGGAGGGAAGTGCTTCATTTAACAAAGCTGAATATTCTTATATACTGATTTTTGGATGACAAAAAAAAAAAGAGATGATTTATTCAGGGATCAGGATATGAGGGGCTAAAAAACAGGTAGTTCTGCTGAAAAGGGAAAAGGAAAAAAATGCGCCCTGCAAAAGCCATGGTAAAGGTTTTTTTATTCCCTTGACTTTTAACTGCCACTCCACATGCCTTACTATCAGGGCGCACTCAAGACGACTTTGGGTTTAGCTGATCTTTAATGACATGCTCTTTTTATTACACAGTGATGGATGCAAATAAAAATACTAGTTATTTTTTGGTAGTGTTGTCAAACACCCAGAGCTTGAGTTTGATTGCACAGCAAAATCAGTCAAGGTGCTTCTATTATGAAAGGTGCTTAACCATAGAAATAAAAGAAGAGTAAAACAATACTGTGTGGGAAAATAAATTAAAAAATCCAGCAAGATCTTAAAAGGGAATATTAATCTGTTTTTAAGAACCCCCACCCCTTTTCCGATTAAGTGGGGTTCATTAAAACCGGGATTAAACATTTATCATGTACTATGAGGGACAGCCCAAAACAATCTGCCTCATTTATTTACCATATAAACTTTATGAGGGAAGAAAAAAACTTGTCTGGTAACACAATGTTCCATATGGTGTTCAAGCAAATTTTACTTAATAATTAGGCTTTAAGAAAACCCAACATCTAAATATGATTGTGGGTTGGGCTTTAAAATCAAAAAGATAGATAAACTGAAAAGGTTCAGGAAGACCATTTAAAAAGGCTAGAAGAATAACTATCAAATAGAGAAAGAGCAAGAAAATGTGGCCCATAAAAAAAATTCTATTTGTAGTAATGATGCAAGCTAAATGAAAGGAATAGACTAAAAAAAGTTGTTTCAAGGACCAGCTAAGTTTTCTACCAAAAGAACCACTGCTCTCTAATAGGGGAGATGGGTGGGCAAGACTATATTTTTTTTAGATTATTACAAAAGGGTACAAAAATATTTCGATTCATTGTTTTTCTTCCAACACTACCAACAAAAAAACATCAGAAGAGAAAATTTATTTGGGGCAGATGAGAAAATTTTTTATAGTCAAACCCTCTGAAGGGAAGCGATGTTTTGAATAATTACGGTCTTTGAAAAAAGGGAGACCCCTTTTTTAAAAGACGATGTCAGCAGAGGTGACTTTTTAAAAAAGGAATAGTTTGGGCAAGCTTTCTTTCAGTGGGGGACATGCACGATAATTTTTGGTTGCGGAACAAAAATAAATGTATTAAAAGATTACGTGAACAAAACAAAGTCGTTGTAATTTTTCCCTGAAAAAACGAGATGGGTTTTAAAAATTGCCTTCGGGGGAAGATTTATTAAGAGGGCAAGAAGAGAAAAAATAAAATAAAACCAAAGGGTCAAAATATAGTAAATAATACCAAAAAAGACCAGCCGACAAATTTGTGTAGTGTAAACCCAATGCTTATTTTTTTTTTTTTTTTTTTAAACACACACAAGACATCAGCCCGAACACATACACTTCACACACACCCAACATATATGTCCTTTGCTATCAGCTGCCTTCTGTTTTGTTTGGCAACATGCCCCAATCTTTTGCTAACACATTTACAAAGTGGGCTTGGTATTAGTCATCAGATGGGGTTTATATTTTTAATTTCACTCTTTCTTGCCCTCCGGGCAGCCCTGGGGAAGTCGGAAAACGTAGAAGGGGAGGCGGGGGGGCAGGCAGAGGGCAGCATGGATCGAACCCCCCTAGGGAAAAGCGTTTGCTAAGGCCTTTTGTGTTGTGTGAATGCTTTGGGGTTTTGAAAGCGTGTGCGGATTCCAAAAAGTCGTGAATGCCGGAAAATTTTTTGCTACCCAAAAACTTTTGCAGTGTCCTCCAAATTTCTCTCCCGTAAAAGGAGCCCGGGTAGCGGAGAAAGGTTTTTCACTTTTGTTTTTTTTTTTTAAAAAAAATCAGCATAAACAGATAATAAAGAAAAGTATTAGTTTTTTTTTTTAGTATTTTTGTATTAGTTTTGACAAAATATTTTTTGCAAAAATTCCATAATTTTATTTTTTTTTGCTCATTAGAAATAAATATATTACTTTTTAGTTTTTAGAGAGATAGGGAAAGCCAGTCAGGGAAACTGCTTTGTTTTTATATAAAAAAATGCAAGTTTTATATAAAACTTGCAAATTCCCGGGTTTTTGGAAAACATAAATGGGGTTTTTGACTCGGTTTTTCCCTTCTCTCGTTCTTGTTTCTCTGTCTGTCCCTTCTCTTGTGCGTGTCTTGTTTCTGCGTCTTTCAATGAATGGGCGAAAGGGGTTAACAATTAAATTATTTTTCTTTTTCATTCTCTCCTTTTCTCTCTCTCTCTCTCTCTCTCTCTCTCTTTCTCTTCCTTTTTTCTCTTTTTCTTTTCTTCTCCTGTGTGTGAGTGTGTGTGTTTTTTTTGGGGGCGTGCGGTGCGTGCGTGCTCGTGTGGTGATTAAAAAAAACACCCTAATCTTAAGAAAAAAAATTATATACATTTAAAAAACAAAACCACATAAAAATTAAAAAAACGGGGATGTGATAACACACACCAAACAACAACACACCCCACAACACACACACCACCACACAAAACCACAACAACAAACAACACACAACACACAGACGCACACCACACCAACACACAACTAACACCACACATTCGTAAGAGTAGGCCCTTGTGTGCCGGTGGGAACAGATCAAGAATTTACAAAAAACGAAAACACAGGGGTGGTTTAAAAAAGCACATAAGTGCTTAATTCATTACCCTCGATATAAAAAAAATAAAATAACATTAAAAAAAAAATTAAAAAACACTACACGAAAATTCATTACCGGACAGCCAATCTAAATGCTTGTTGAGCTATAAAGTTGACATTTCCGAAAGAAAAGGTTTTCTGAAAACTTACGGGCAGCACCCACATTACGTTTTCATTTGTTTAGAGGGTATCGGAGGGGTCATAACCACACCCACACTCACCAAAAAGCACGAAAAACACACCTTACACACACCGCGCCAGAGAGGGAAGAAGGGAAAGAGAAAGACAAGACAATGACAATGACAAATTTTTTTATTTGGGATAATGAAAAAGCATCATGTGCTTTTTTACACCCATCCCCCCCCGTAGGGATAAACTTAAAAAAAAACCAACATTATCAGTCTCACATAGAAAACATGGGGGAAAAAACCCTTTTCCCAAAAAAAAGCCCCCCCCCCCCCCCCCCACCCCCCCCCCCCCCCCCCCCCCCCCCGAAAAACAAACTAATAAAAGAAAAACCTTAAAAACCCCCCCTACCCCCCACCCCCCCCCACCCCCCCCAGGGGAAAAAACCCTAACCAAAACAAACAAACAAAAGAGAAAAAAAAACCAAACCAACAAAAGAAAAAAAAAAGAAAAAAAGAGAAACAGAAAACAACAACAACAAAACCAAAGAAAAAACAACCAAAATTAATAAGTCAAAAAGATAAACATCAACACATTGTCAAATGGTACATATACTTGTTACACATAACAATAAGATATTTGAAATAGGGCACTCATTAAGACTTAAGTACAGAGGACAAGTCCAATAAGTATTGAAAATATAAAATATGAATCATTTATCAGGATACACCATAACTTAGCAAACGATAAGGTGAGAGAGAGACAGGACACATAAAAACAGAAACAAAACAAAAGAAGAATCTAATTTACAGTCATGAGGAGAAAAATTCGAGTGAGGATGAGTGAGTGATGTGTGTGTGTGTGTGTGTGTGTGTGTGTTGTGTGTGTGTGTGTGTGTGTGTGTGTGTGTGTGTGTGTGTGTGTGTGTGTGTTGTGTGTGTGTGTGTGTGTGTTGTGTGTGTGTGTGAGTGTGTGTGTGTGTGTGTGTGTGTGTGTGTGTGTGTGTGTCTCAGGGATAATACTAAATATATAACACTCACAGAGCACACGATCACACCAACATTTTTTAATTATACTCATACAAATTGAATGTCATGATAATAAAAATAAGTGCAATACCCATACCTCACACAATAAAGAGGGGGGGGAACCCCAAAAAAGTCCCTAAAAAAGAACATCTTCACATTGTAAGTAATAGAGCATAAAAAATAAAAGAAAAAAGTATAAAAAATCTAATGAAAAGAGAATTAGAGAGAGAGAGATAGATAGAGAGAGATGAGAGAGAGGAGGGAGAGAGAGAGAGAGGAAGACGAAGACGGACGACAGACAGACAGAGAAAAAACAGACAGATAGAGACAGAGAGATGGAGAGACATAGAAAGAAACAGAGACAGAAAGATATATTTATTTATTTATTCATGCTTTTATTTTGAGGATTCTTTTCTTTCTTTTCTTTTATATCGAGGATAATGGAATAAATACGTGCTTTTTTACATCTAGTCCCTGTGTGTAATGGAATAAGCACTCATGTGCTTTCTTACTTCCAGTCCCCATGTGTATGCAGTTTTGTACATTTTGACATCCGTTCCCACCGGCACACAATGACATATTCTTCCGAAAAGCTGAACAGAGAGAGTTAGAGATAGAGAGAGAGAGAGAGAGAGAGAGAGGGAGAGAGAGAGAGAGAGGGAGAGAGAGAGAGAGAGGGGAGTGGGAGAGAGAGAGAGAGAGAGAGAGAGAGATAGAGAGGAGAGAGGGAGAGAGAGAGAGAGAGAGGAGAAAGAGAGAGAGAGAGAGAGAGAGAGAGTGAGGAAGAGAGAGAGAGGAGAGAGGAGAGAGAGGAGTGAGAGAGAGAGAGAGAGAGAAAACAGCACACACACACAAGTTCCCTGCCAAAGCATGCTTCTTTTTCTTTCTTTTCCTTCCACATACATACATACACCAAAACAAAACAAAAAAACAAGCGAAAAACCCAAACAAATCACCAACAAAGAACAAAGTAACAACTACAGCAATAACAACACAGAGTGAGAGAGAGAGACAATGACAATGACAAATTCTTTTATTTTGAGGATAATGAATAAGCACATATGTGCCTTTTTACATCCAGTCCCTGCCCGTTAGGGATACAACTTAATAATAATAGCCCAATACTTATACAGTCTCACAATAAAAACAAGGGGAAATAACCCTTTTCAAAACAGCTCCCCCCCAAAGGGAGAGAGAGAGGGAGTGAGAGAGAGAGAGAGAGTGAGAGAGAGAGAGAGAGTCATCTTGTCAACCAGCGCGACAGACAGACAGATGACAGACAGAGAGAGGGACAAAGGCAGAGAGAGAGAGATAGGGAGTGAGAGAGAGAAAGGGGGAGAGAGGGAGAGAGGAGAGAGATAGGGAGTAGAGAGGAGAGAGAGGGGGAGAGAGAGGGAGAGGAGAGAGAGGAGAGAGAGAGAGAGAGAGAGAGAGAGAGAGAGAGACAGAGAGAGAGACATAGAGAGAGAGAACAGAAACTTCATAAAAAAACAGCACACACACACACAAGTTCCCTGCCAAAGCATGCTTCTTTTTCTTTCTTTTCCTTGCTGTTTTCCCCTGCCTTTTTCCTTTTTTCTTCTTTCTTTTTTTACGGGTGGGTGGTGGTGGTGGGGGTGGGGGGTGGGGGGAGGTCAGGGTGGGGTGGGGGTGGGAAGGAAGAGGTCAGGGTTCAAACTTGCAACGTGAATCCTGAGCATTTCTCACCTTTCGCTTTTTTAACAAGTGTTCATCTCTGTCACCTACCGCGCCAAAAGCCAAGGCGCGTTTGAATCTTGTGTCATTTCAAACCAACAGCAGCTGCAGTACGGACTGGTCTGCGCTGCTGAGACAGTAGGCCTTACAGGAAAGAAGGCCTCTGAAGACTTCAACACTTTGCTGAAGACCACAGAAGAAGCAGGAGAGACGCGGGGTTCCACAAGTTTTCCTCCCAGCTGGTGACCTGGTTTCCAGCCTTTCCTCAGCAACACAGGGCGCCATGCACGGGGCCACATAGGAGCAAGACATCAACCTCCTGCCTTCCCTGAAACACTGGCAGGAGGGAAGATGGCGTCCTGGAGATTCCTGACAGCTCCAAGTTTACCACAGAGCTCTCTTTGTCAAAGTCCGGGAATGCTTTGGTGAGTTAAAGATTGTTGTTTGTGTGCGAGTTGTTTGTTTGTTTTGTTGTTGTCAATGTCCTTGATTAAAGCTTACTTTGATCACCAAGATTTTTTTTTAGAGTAAATGTCTTTTTGGTTAATTCTGTTGTTGTCATTGTCGTTGTGTACAGCTTGAACTTTGAAGATCACCATAAAGAAAAATTTTGTTGGGTTTTGGTTGTTGTTGTCACTTTTGTTTTAAAGCTTTTTTTTGAAGATCCCAACAGCCGCATTCTTTCTCATTTCGAAATTTTGCTGAGTCCCAAAAAAAGTTTGTATGTAGATTCCCCACCTATAGCAGCAATTTTCTGACTTCAGAAAAATTTTGTTCAGTGGAAAAAAAAGACCTCTTTGGGTATTCAAAAACCACGCTTTTTAATGTAGGTTTAGTACCTTTGCTTATATATCGATAACAAAGATTTTGGCCTGGCCATGGGTACTGAGAGAAAAAGTGTTTCTTTTAGGAGGTTAAACCCACTATTGTGGTAAGCGTTTCAAGTTTGCTAAGACAACAGTGAAGGAGAAAATTTAAAAGATGGGTTTCAGCAGACCCTACTTTTTAACGGGAAGAATGACTACGACCTCCCGTTTTGTTTTTACCAGCCGAAGGCCTACTTTCCAAAAAGCACAACGGGTTTTTAAATGTAGGGAAAATTTCTGTGTGGGTTTGCACAGGGGGGGATATTAGTACGCGACTGTTTTTTTTCCCCACTGTTTAAGGTAGCTTTTATTCAGACATAGGGGATGTACCTCAATTTTTAGGCCTAGATTCTTTTATTGATTGTTTTTCATTCCGGTAGAGGGCCAGGAAAAAACCCAAAGGTGAAATATTGACTACGCGACCTTTTTTTTTTCCCACTTTTTAGGGTGCCGCATTCCCCCGTTGGGATGTGTCTAAAAAATATCCATTGCAAGCTTTTTTAAAACCCCATTTTGTCATCTTTTACCTGAAAGCAAGGGCCCTTCCTTCCGAAAAAAGCGGGACAGGTTTTTAAAATGTTGAAAAATGTTCTAAGTGAAAACCAACTCGGGACCCCCATTATATCTCCATCCAAAGATTTTCCGGTGGGGGGTAGAGGGGGGAGTGGAATCGTATGACAAAATCCCGGGGGAAAATAACCTTTGAATGGGTGTCTTGGTGATGGATGAACCCGGGCTCGATCTTGGGGTCAAAGGCAAGGGGGGCGGCCTCAAAACCTAGGCTACCCCTTCCCCCCCCCGTTATTTTAAAAATTGGTTATGCTTTCTATTTGCATGTTATATTTGCAGGGGGGAAAATTAAAAATTTTGAGCGTTATATGTTTATTATTTAAAAAAAAATTCGGTTTAAGTAAACTGTTTATTTTTGGGGCATTAAGGTGATAGCAAAATAGGGCTTTTTGACCCCGAACACACCCCAAACCCCGCCGCGCGCGGGCCCACACACACACAAAAACCCCCACACCAAAAATTTTTTCTTTTTTTTATGGGAATTTAAGCCAAAAGAAAAAAATATTGTTTGATATGTTCCCTTTTACGGGTCGAATTTCAGATGTGCAGAATGTGAAACATTTTTTT
>JAQIHA010000653.1:0-13585 GCA_028751875.1 Rapana venosa | reverse complement strand
GACGAAGAGACGACGACGACGATGATGATGATGTGAGATCTCATCATCATATAGAAAAAAAAAAATGCAGGATGGCTGTTTTTGAATACTTCTAAAATCCTTCCCAAAAATGTTGCGATACACACGCGGCAAAACACAAAAACACAACACAAACCCCAAAAACACAACACCCAAACCCCCACACACACACATACACACAAAAAAAACCCCAAACAATGCACAACACAAAAACAAAAACATAATAACTCAAAACAACCAAAAAAAATTTAGAAAAAAAAATGTATTTAAAATTTTTTAAAAAAACAACAACACACCAAACACAAAACACAACAAACAAACACAACAACAACAAAAACACCCCCAAAACCCAAACACAAACAACACAAACACCACACACAAAACAAAAAAAAAACCCCAAAAAACCCACAAAACACACACACAACCAAAACCCCTTCCCTGATAGCCCATTAAGCCACGCCTAAAAGAACCGTTAATTTTTTTTAACAACCCTTTTTTTGAAGTTGCCAATTTCGAAAGGGGCCCCCCTCCCCCCCCCCCCCCCCCCCCCCCCCTCCCCCCCCCCCCCCCCCCCCAAAAAAAAAAACCCCAAAAAAACCCCAAGTTTTTTGGGCTGGTTGTTTAATAAACCAAAAAGCCGCTTTTTTTCTAGAAAGGTTCAGTAAACCGCCCATGGCTCAATTTTTTTTCCCCAAAAAACTCTGAATAAATAAAGTATTAAAACTTTATTTCTTGTGGCTGATGAAGGAAGCAGGCAGAAAAAAAAAATTTTTTTTTTAATATTAAAAAAAGAGGTGTTGATGTTTTTGTGGGGGGGGGGAACTTTCAAAAAGCAAACATGATTCCTTGCCCTTTCCCCCCTTAACAAAATTGGATAAAAACGGGTTTGTTTTCGACCAGAAAAGTTTAAAGGGGGGGGGGGGGGGTGGTGGTGGGCGGGGCCCGGAGAGACAGAGATATGAAGGAGAGATCAGACAGCAGCGATGCTAATAGATAGATTAATAGTAGATAGTAGATGATAGATAATAGAAGATAATAGGTAGATAGATAGATAGATAGATAGATAGATGTAGAAGAAGTAGATAGATTAATAATAATAGAAGGGTAGAGGATGGTATGAGGGGGAGGATTGGGAGGGTTTTTAGTGATGAGTGAGGGAGAGTGAGAGGAGATGAATGAATGATAATGAAAAAGAATGAATGAATGAAAGAATGAATGATCTTTATTTTCCAAGGGTTTTAAAAAACATTCACATAATTTTTTTTATCCCGGGCCTTGCTTGATTAGGGATTCTCACAGGGGAAAGCAGAAGACAGGGGGACAGAAGAGGACAGAGAGACAGACGCAGGGAGGAGAGAGAGCGAGACGAGAACAAAAAGCGAAGACAGCAGGGAGGAGAGGGGGGGGGGGGATGTTAATGAAAAAGAAAAAAAAGTGTAAAAATGCCCAAAAAAAACCCCAAAAAAAATAGGCCAACAGAAAAGCGTTAAAAAAGGTGACTTTTTTTTTTTTAAGTAATTCACACACGTTTAGTTCCCCCTTTTTAACTGGGTTTTCCCCCTTTTTCGAATGCCAGCTTGGATAGTTTTTGCATTGTTTGTTTAAAATTGAGCTAAGGCTGTACCTTCGGGAACTAAACCGGGCCCCCCCGGGGCGAAGCACGCATACATCTTGCGCACAGTTAAATTGTTCCCCCTTTTCGAAAGAGTAAACCCCTTGGGCCGGTGGAACAGATGACAAAAATTTCCAAAAACCGAAACCCCGGGGGCTTAAAAAAAAAAAAAAAGAAGGTGTTATCCATTTCCCCCGATAAAAATATTTTTAAAAGTCTCTCAGCGCTTTGATTTGTTGCTTTACAAGATTCAGCGCTATATAAATTCCATACATTATTATTATTATTATTATTATTATTATTACTTTTTGTTTATTTTTTTCCCGTTTATCTTCTAGAGCTCCCAGGTTTACCAATGGTGAGACTCTTTCGGTATGCAACCGTTTTTACCACCCATCATTTTTTTTGTTAATTCTTTTATATGGAGGATAATGGAATAAGCGCTTATGTGCTTTTTCTTTTACATCCAGTCCCCATATGTATGCGGTTTTGTAAATTCTGTCATCTGTTCCCACCGGCACACGGTGGCCTACTCTTACGAAAAGCTGAAACAGGATTTTAACGTGTGCGCAAGATGTTCTGCGTGTGTTCGCACACGGGGCCTCGGTTTATAGTCTCATCCTGAAGGACACATTACCAAGAATTTTCTTCTTCATTAAGCCACCCCCTTCCCCCCCCCCCCCCTCTCTCTCTCTCTCTCTCTCTCTCTCTCTCTTTCTCTCTCTCTCTCTCTCTCTCTCTCTCTCTCTCTTTCTCTCTCTCTCTCATTCTCTCTCTCTCTCTCTCTCTCTCCCTCCCTCCCTCTCTCTCTCTCTCTCTCTCTCTCTCTCTCTCTCTCTCTCTCTCTCTCTCTCTCTCTCTCTCTCTCTCTCTCTCTCTCTCTTGCCTGTCTATCGGTCTGTCTTGGAAGGAAGGTGGCAGGATGGTTAAGACATTCGCCTGCCAACAAGTAAACCGTGAGGTTCTGGGTTCGATTCTCAGCCTCGCCCTTTCTTCCCAGTTTGACCCCAAAAAATCGAACTGAATGTCAAAGTCCTTCGGATGAGACTATAAACCGAGGCCCTGTGTTCGAACGCATGCAGAACATCTTGCACACACGTTAAATCCTGTTTCGCTTTTCGGAAGAGTAGGCCATTGTGTGCCGGTGGAAACAGATGACAAATTTTACAAAACCGCATACACACGGGGACTGGATGGTTTTTTTAAAAAAGCACATGAGTGCCTATTCCATTATCCTCGATAAAAAAATAAAATTTAAAAAATGTCATCTGAGCGCTTTGATTTGTTGCTTTACAAGATTCAGCGCTATACAAATTCCATACATCATCATTATTATTATTATCATTATTATTATTATTATTATTATAGTCTCATCCGAAAGACACTTTACCAAGAATTTTCCTTTTTCATTAAGCCACCACCACCTTCCTCTCTCTCTCTCTCTCTCTCTCTCTCTCTCTCCCTCTCTCTCTCTCTCTCTCTCTCTCTCTCTCTCTGTCTCCGGAAGGACATTAAGGCAGCCGTATTCCGACTCAGGAAAGGGGAGGAGGGGGGGGGGGTTGTACTTAAAATCTGGAGATAATCATTATTGAAATGAAATAAGGGTTTAATACTGAGAAATGGATGTCGTGCAATGTTAAGGTAAAGGTGTCCCCCGTAATCTCTGTGGTCGTAGGGGAGCGAGGCGTCTCAGAGACCTCAGCTTCTCTAGGGGCCAGCATATGATAATAATAATAATAATAATAATAATAATAATAATAATAATAATAATAATAATAATAATAATAATAATAATAATAATAATAATAATGTATGGAATTTATATAGCGCTGAATCTTGTAAAGCAACAAATCAAAGCGCTCAGTTTATGTATATTACAGTATTGCATTGCGCTGTGTTGCACTGCGCAGTATGGTCTTGTATTGCGTTGTATTGTGTTGTGTTGCGTTGTATTGTACTGCATAGCGTTTGAATTGCATTGCACTGCGTAGTATTGTATTGCCTAGCATTGTACTCTATAGCGTTGAATTGTATTGCGTTGCTTAGTATTGTATTGCATTGCGTAGTAGTGGTGTACTGTATTGCATTGCATAGGTAGGTAAAGGTAAAGGAGTCCCATAACCTATAAGGTCGTAGGGGAGCGAGGCGTCAGAGACCTCACTTCTCTAGGGGTCAGCATATTGAGGGTGGCGCCCATCTCCTCTCCCTCACTGCTTTACCTTCCCTGACCCTAAAGAGGGCAGGTACCCATTTACAGCTGGGGGAACTGGGGGAACTGTACTGAAGCCAAGGCGCGCAAACGGTCACCCATCCAACTGGTAACCACGCTCGTCGCTGCTTAACTTGGCTGGGGGAAAGCAAGTGTATTGCATGCCATTGTGTATTATACGGCATCGTGTTTTGTATTCTTTCGCATTGTTCTGTAATTGCTACTTCTTTCAGTCCATAGCAGATTTCTCCGCTCAAAGTCCCGGCTAGCTATTCACCGTGGAGAACGTGTCGCCACAAGAGCAGCGCCACCCATTCCTTTTTTTTCCCCTCTCTGGATATGAGTTTACTTCCCCACGAGACTGGCTTTCTTCTAGATACAAAGCTTTTGCCAAGGGACAACTCTCTTGCTGTCACGGGTTCCTTTACGTGCGCTAAATGCGTAACGCGCACGGGACTTTGGTTTAAAGTCTCATCCGAAATACTAGTACCCAGACCATCACTCAAGGTCTAGTAGCAGATCGTGGAGATTGTGGTTTCAAACTGTGGAAAAGGTCTGGTTTGTACTGGAGGGGGCGAATGCATGACGACTGTGTCGATAGAAAAAAAAAGTGTGGCGCCACTCTGTGGCGAGGAAATAAAAAAATGTTCCTGTGGGGAACAGCTCAAAATAATGTTCACTCCTTTGCCTTTACTGTTTAGTTTTTCTGCTTTTCTTTCTATGTTCTGTTTATGCATCGATCTATGTGTTTCATGAACTGATTTATCTGTGTATCTATAGTGCATATCTGTCTCTGCCATCTGTCTGTCTGGCTGGCTGGTTGGCTGGCTCTCTGTCTCTCTCTTTGTCTACCTATCTACCTATCTACCTATCTATCTATGTATGTATCTATCTATCTGTCTGTCTGTCTTTCTGTCTGTCTGTCTCTCTATCTATCTATCTATCTATCTATCTATCTATCTATCTATCTATCTATCTACCTATCTGTCTACCTACCTACCTATCTATTTATCCATCTGTCTGTCTGACTGTATGTCTGTCTGTATGTCTGTATGTCTATCTATCTATCTATCCATCCATCCATTCAGCCATCCATCCATCCATCCATCTATCTATCTATCTGTCTGTATGTATGTATGTATGTCTATCTATCTATCTATCCATCCATCCATCCATCCATCTATCTATCTATCTGTCTGTCTGTCTGTCTGTCTGTCTGTCTATCTATCTATCTATCTGTCTATCCGCCTTTCTGTCTATTTGTCTATCTTTCGATCTATCTGTCTGTCTATCTACCTATCTCTGTTATCTATCTACCTGTTTGTCTGTTCATCTCGCTGTCTGTCTCTGCCTTCTGTCATTAACTTGATCTGTTAGTCAGTCAGTCTGTCTGTCTGTTCAATGTTCTTGTTGTTGTTCCTTTTTTTTCTCTTTCTTTCTTTTCTTGTCTCTTTTCCCTTCTGTGTTCCCTTTTGTTCCAATCTGGCTGTGTCTCTTCTGTCTTTTTTTTCTCCTCTCTCCTCTATATTTTCCATTTTCTTTCTTTCTTTTTGTTTTTTGGTGTTGTCGGGTTGTTGTTGTTTTTTGGGGGGGTGTTTATTTTATTTTTTTCACTCGTCTGTTCTTTCATCTTTGGCTTTTTATCTTTCTGCACCTGTCTGACTAGCCTTTGTTTTGTGCTTTTTTCTTTGCTTTGTTCGTTCTTTCTGGGCTCTTTTATTTATTTCTTTTGTATTATTATTATCCTGTTTTAGTTCCTTTGTCTATCTGTTTCAGTCTGTCTTCCTGTTTGTCTGTCTGTCTGTCTGCCTGTGTCTGCCTGTTTGTCTGCTTACCTGCCTGTCTGTCTGGCTGCCTGCTTGCCTGTCTGCCTGCAGTTATCTGCCTGCTTGTCTGCCTGCAGTTATCTGCCTGCTTGTCTGCCTGCAGTTATCTGCCTGCTTGTCTGCCTGCAGTTATCTGCCTGCTTGTCTGCCTGCAGTTATCTGCCTGCTTGTCTGCCTGCAGTTATCTGCCTGTCTGTATGCCTGCCTGCTTGTCTACCTGTCTGTTTGTCTGTCTGCCTGTCTGCTTGTCTATTTGTCTGTCTGCCTGTCTGCTTGTCTACCTATCTGTTTGTCTGTCTGCCTGCCTGCCTGCCTGTCTGTCTGTCTGTAAGTGTGTTTGTCTGTCTGCTTATCAGTGCCTTTCCCTAACCTCCCTCTTTGTTTCCTCTGTCTGTCTGCCTGTCTGTCTGTCTGTCCGTCTGCCTGTCTGCCTGCCTGCCCCTCTGTCTGACTGCCTGTTTGTCTTTCTGCCTGCCTGTCTGTCTGTATGTATGTGTGTTGGTCTGTCTGCTTATCAGTGTCTTTCCTGACCCCCCTCTTTGTTTTCCTCTGTCTCTGTCTCTGTCCGTCTGCCTGTCTGCCTGCCTGCCCCTCTGTCTGTATGACTCCCTGTTTGTCTGTCTGCCTGCCTGTCTGTATGTAGTATGTGTGTTTGTCTGTCTGCTTATCAGTGTCTTTCCCTGACCTCCCTCTTTGTTTTCCTCTGTCTCTGTTTTGTCTGTCCGTCTGCCTGTCTGCCTGCCTGCCTCTCTGTCTGTATGACTGCCTGTTTGTCTGTCTGCCTGCCTGTCTGTTTGTCTGCCTTTTTGTTGCCTGCCTGTCTGTCTGGCCGTATGTCGTCTGTCTGCTTATCAGTGTCTTCGCCTAACCTCCCTCTTTGTTTTCTCTCTGTCTGCCCTGCCTGCCTGTCCTCTGTCTGTCTACTGTCTATCGTATGCCCCGTCTGTCTGTTTGTCTGTCGCTTATCAGGGTCTTTGCCTAACCTCTCTCTTTGTTTGTCTCTGTGTCTCTGTCTCTGTCTGTCTGTCTGTCCGCTGTCTGTCTGTTTATCAGTGTCTTTGCCTAATCCCTCTCTTCGATTTCTTTATCTCTGTCTCTTTCTGTCTCTCTGCCTGCCTGCCCATCGTCTGTCTGTCTGTCTGTCTGTATGTCACTGTGTCTCTCTGTCTGTCTGTCTGCTGTCACGGGCTGTCTGTCTCTCTGTCTGTCTGTGTGTCTCTGTCTCTGTCTCTGTCTCTCTCCCCTCTCCTCCTCTCTCTCCCCTTCTCTCTCTCTCTCCCCTCTTCTCTCTCCCCTTTCTCCCTCTCTCTGGCGTCTGTACGTTCTTGAGCTGATGTAACTTAACAACAGCAATGTGTGCAAAAACCATTGTCAGCATCTTGGAGTGGTGAGCAAAGGGGAGGAGGGGGTTTTTGGGGGGTGGGGTGGGGAAAACAACAAAAACCTGAGAAAGACTATAAAGTTATTTTCAGAATGACAAGATGGTGTGTGTGTGGGGGGGGGGGGGGGGATATAGTGTGTTGTGTTGTGGTGTGTGTGTGGTGTGTGTGTTTTGGTGTGTGTGTGTGTGTGTGGTGGTTTTGTGTTTGTGTGTGTGTGTGTGTGAGGCAATGATTGGGAGTTGTAAGCTACAGAAAAAGCCCGGAGAGAGAGAGACAGACAGACAGGCAGACCAAAACAGACAGTGAGCGGGGGACAGACAGACAGACAGACAGGCAGGACAGGGCAAACGACAGACAGACACATGACAGAGAGGGCGAGAGAGAAACAGAAAAGAGAGAATGAAGAATGAATGAATGGGAATGATGAGGGTGGAGGAATGAATGGAAAGGAGGATGGAACGGACGAAAGGGTGGTTGGATGGATGTGATGGATGGATGGATGGATTGGAATGGGTGGATGGATGGGATGGGTGTGGGTGATTGGTGGATGGACTTTAATACTAAGGTATACATATTTTAGGCCAAGAGAGAGAGATGGAGGGGGAGAAAAACACATACACACCACACACACACACACACACACACACACACACACACCACACACACACCACACAAAACAACACACAACACACACACAAACACACACCCACACACCACACACACACACACACATACCACCAACACACACACCACACACAACACACACACACACACACACACAAACCCCCAAAACACACACACACACACACACACACACACCACCAAGATACAACAAAAACCCCACACCACACACACCCCCAACACACACATAACACACACACCACACACACCACACACGCACACACACAACACACACCACAACACACCACACACACACACACAAAACACACACAACACACCACACCCCCACACACATACACACACACACAACACACACACACAAACACACACACCATACACACACACACACACAAAACACACACACACATACACACACACACACACACACACACAACACACACACACACACACACACACACCAAAACACACACACACACAACACAAAACACAACACCCCCCACACACACAAAACCCACACCCAACACAACACACACACACACACACACAACACCCCCCAAACACACAACACACACAACACACACACACACAACACACACACCACAACACACAACCACAAAACACACAACCACACCACACACACACACACACACACACACAAACATACACACACAAAACACACACACACACACACACACACACACACACATACACAAAACACACACACACACACACACACACATACACACACACACACCACACATACACACACACACAAAACACACACCCACACACATACCACACACACACAAAACACACACCCACACACACACACACACACATACCCAACCACACACCACACACACACACACACCACACAACACACAACACACACACACACAACACACACACACAACCCACACACACCCAAAAAAACACACACATACCAAAACACACACACCACACACACACAAACACACACACACACACACACCACATACACACACACACACACACACACACAAACACAACACACCACAAACACAACACAAAAACACACACACACACAACACACACAACACAAACCACACACACCACACACAACCCACACCCACACCCCACACACCAAAAACACACCCCACACACACACACACACACACACACACACACACACACACACACACCCCCACACATACACACACATACACACATACACACACACACTACACACACATACACACATACACACACACACACACACCCCACACACCACCACACACAACACACCCCCACACACACCACACACACAACACACACACACAAAAACCATAAAGACAAAAGGCTGAAAAAGAAAGGGGGGGGGAGGGGGTCTCTATTGTGTTTTTTCTTTGTTTATCTCCCTTTACCTTTTTGTTTTTTGAATTCCCCCTCCTAATGAGTTATTATCATGTGCTGTGTGTGGTTGTTGTGTGTGTGTGTGTTGTGTTTTGGGGGTGTGGGGTGGTGTGTGTGTTTTGTTGTGTGTGTGTGTGTGTGTGGTGTTTTTGGGGTGTGTGTTATGTTTGTTATGTGTGTGTGTGTGTGTGTTTGGTGTTTTGGGAATGTTGTAGTTGTGTGCGTTGCGTGTGTGTCTGTGTGCGTGCGGTTGTGTTTGTGTAATGTGTGTGGTGTGGGTGGTGTGTGTTGGTGTGTGTGGGCGTGTGGGGTGGTTTTTGTGGTGTTGTGTGTGGGGTGTGTGGGCGTGGGTTGTGGTGGGGTTTTGTTGTTGGGGGTGTGTGTGTGTGTGTTTTGTTTTGGGGTTGTGTGTGTGGTTTTGGTGTGTGGTTTTTGGGGTTTGGGGTGGTGTGCTGTGGTGTGCTGGTGTGTGGGGTGTGTGTGTATGTGGTGTTGGTGTGAGGTTGTTTTTGTGGTTTGTGTGTGTGTGTGTGTGTGTGTGTATGTTGTATGTGTTGTGTATGTGTGCGTTGTGTGTGTGTTTTGGTGTGTGTGTGTATGTGTATGTGTGTGTGCGTGTGCGTGTGTGTCTGTGTGTGGTGTGTGTTTGTGTGTGTATGGGTGGCTGTGTGTGTGTGTGTGTATGTGTGTTGTGTGTGTTTGTGTGTGTGTGTTGTGGTGTGTATGTGCGTGTTGTATGTGTGGTGTTGTGTGTGTGTATGTGTGTGTGCGTGTGTTGTTGTGTGTGTGTGTGTGTGTGTATTGTGTGATGTGTGTGGTGCGTGTTCGTGTGTGTCTGTGTGCGTGCGTGTGTGTGGTGTGGGTGTTGTGTGTGTGTGTGTGTGTGGTGTGTGTGTGGTGTGTGTGTGGCGGTGGTGTGTGTGTGTGGTGTGTGGTGTGTGTGTGTGTGTGTGTGGGGTGCGTGTGTGTGTGTGGGTGTGTGTGTGTGTGTGTGCGTGGGTGGGGGTTTGTGTGTGTGTGTGTGGGGTTTGTGTGGTTTGTGTGGTGTGTGGTGTTTTGGTGGTTGTTGTTGTGTGGGGGTTGGGTGTTTGTGGGGGTGTTTTGGGGTGTGTGTTATTTTGGGGTTTTTGTGTGTGGTGTTTGGGGGGTGTTTTGTGTTGTTTGTGTGTGGTGTGTTTTTGTTGTGTTGTGTGTGTTGTTGGTTGTTTGTGTGGTGTGGTGTGTAGTGGTGTGGTAGTGTTTTTTATGGGCGTTGTGGTGTTATGTGTGTATGTGTGTGTAGTTAGGTGTGTGCGGGTGCGTGGGGTCTGTTGTGTGGTTTTTGTGTGTGTATGGTTTTGTGTGGGTGTTTTTTGGGGAGTGGTGTTTGGGTGGTGGTGTGTGGGGGGTGGGGTTTTTGGGTTGTGGGGGTTGGTGTGTATGTGGCGTTGTGTGTGGTATGTGTTATGTGTGTGATGTGTGTGTAGTGGTGTGCGGGCGTGTGTTCTGTTGGGGGGTTTTTGTGTGTGTATGTTGTTGGGTGTTGGTGTGTTGTGTTTTTTATGTTTTTTTGTGTGGGTGTTTGTGTGTGTGTTATTGTGTGTGTGTGTTAATGTGTGTAGTGGGGTGCGTGGTGTGTCATTGTGTTGGGTGTTTGTGTGTGGTGTGTTTGTGTGTTGTGGGGTGTGTATTTTGGGTGTATTGGGTGTTGTGATTGTGATTGTGTGATGGGGGGTGGTGTGGTATGTGTGGTTTTTGTAGTGTGTGTGTGTGGGTGTTTTTTGGTTTTTGTGTGTGTGGGGTGTGTTTTGGTGTTGGGTGGTGTGTGTATTGGTGTGTGCGGTCGTGTGGTATGTGTTTGGGGTGTTTGTTTGTGGTGTTTTGGTGTGGTGTTTGGGGGTTTGGGGTTGTTTGTGTGTGTGTGGGGGTTGTGGATTTGGTGTTTTTATGTGTGTGTGTGTTGGGGTGGTGGGGTGTGTGTGGGGTGTGTGTGGTGGTGGTTGTGTGTGGTGTGTGTGTGTGTAGGGGGTTTTTTTTGTATGGGGGTGGGGTTTTTGGGTGGGTGTGTGGTGTTGTGTGTGGGTTGGGGTGTGGGGTTTTGGGGGTTTTGTGTTGTTGGTGGTGGGTTGTTGGGTGTGGGTGGGGGTGGTTGTTGGGGTGTGTTTTTGGTGTGTGTGTTTTGTGTTGTGGCTGATCTGTCACATCTTCCATTTTCCCGGGTTTGTTTTTATGCTTGATGGGCTCGTTTTTATTTTGTCTTTCGCCACCTGTTATTTTCCCTGCTTCTGTTTTTTTTGCTTTCTGTCCGGGTCTGTCTGTTTTCTTCCCTGCCCCGTCTGTCTGGCTTTCTCTCTCTCCTCCTCTCTCTCTCTTCTCCCCTCTCCCCTTTCTCTTCTCTCTCCCTCTCTCTCTCTCTCCTCCTCCTCTCTCCCCTCTCTCTCTCTCTCTCTCCCCCTCCCTCCCCCCTTCTGTGTTGCCTTATGTGGGGGATGGGGGCTGTGTGTTTTGCACTGTAGTGTGGGTGGTGTGTGTTGTGTGTGTGTGTTGGTGTTGGTGTGTGGTGTGGGGTGTGTGGGGGTTGGTGTGGGGAAGACCATGAACAGAAAAGATACATAAAGGGACACAAAAAAATAGAAAAAGAAACAACGACAGGCAGGCGGGCAGACAGACGACGACAGACAGACAGATAGAAATGTAGAAAGACAAGAGAAGAAAAAAAACCAAAAAACAAAGATAAAAAATGGGGACAATAATAAACAAACGTAAATAAAAAACAAAAAAAATGAAAATGCAAAAAAACAAGAGATAGAAGAGAGAAGCAACAAGAAAGAAAGGACAACGACAAAAAAGAGAGACAGACAGACAGGAATTGAATTTAAATTGAAAAGTTTTTGCGTTAAGCATACGGCCAACACAACGTCGTATTTCGGGGGGTCCCCGCGATGTCTATCTTGACATGGTACCCCACAAGGCAAGCCTTTTTTATTTTAATGAAGTTTAAAAGACCGTATGAAACACACAAAAGAACAAGAGAAAACAAGAAGAAGAGAAGAGAGAGACAGACAACAGACAGAGAGAGAGTGAGGAAGAGAAGCGCTAGCACAAAAAAATAGCACCCTAAAAAAAAAAATAAAACTTTTTTTTTAAAAATTTTAAAAAGCGCCAAAAATACCCTACAACATTTTTTTATAAATTCAGACAGTTGAATCACACCCAGCAACCTTCCTCTTTTAGGGTTTTTTTTTTTTTTTTCGCTCGTTTTCTTTTTTGTTTTGTTGTTTTGGGGGGGTTGGGGGTTTTTTTCTTTTTTTTTTTTCTTTTCTTTTTTTTTTTTTTTTTTTTTTTGCAGGCAATGCTAACATCCGGTAAGATGATGTCATGGCGGCATCAGAATCTCTTTGACATTTTCCATCTTGCAGAGTCATTTCTCGGCATCACAGACAGACAGAGAGAGAGAGGGGGGGGAGGAGGGGGGGGGGGGGAGAGAGAGAGAAGGGGAGAGAGAGAGGGGGGGAGAGAGGGAGAGTGATGGGAGAGAGGGGGGATGGAGAGAGAGGTTGAGGGAGAGAGAGAGAGGAGGGGAGTGAGAAAGAGTGAAAGGGATGGAGGGAGAGAAAGAGATAGGGATGGAGGGAGAGAGTGAGAAGGGAGAGAGAGAGGAGGGGAGAGAGTGAGAGGGAGAGAGAGAGAGAGAGAGAGAGAGAGAGAGAGAGAGAGAGAGAGAGAAAGAGGGAGGGAGAGAAAGGAGGTGACAAAGGGAGAGAGAGGGTGGGGGGAATGGGAAGGAAGGAGTAAAACAGAGACAGACAGGCAGACAGACAAACAGACTAAACAACAGCAAGAGACAGACAAACAGATAGACAGAGGGACAGACAGACAGAGGGACGGACAGACGTACAGATAGACAGACAGACAGAGGGACAGACAGACAGAGGGACAGACAGACAGAGGGACGGACAGACGTACACATAGACAGACAGACAGAGGGACAGACAGACAGAGGGACAGACAGACAGAGGGACGGACAGACAGAGGGACGGACAGACAGAGGGACGGACAGACAGACAGAGAGACAGACAGACAGGGACAGAGATGACTAAACAACAGCAAGAGCCAGACAGAGAGACAGACAGACACAGAAGCACAAGACGGATAAAGAGAAAGAGGTGGGGATAATAGTGGGGGAGGGGGGGGGCGGCTAGAGAAGGAGAGCCAAACAGATAGAGGGACAAAGAGAGACCAAAGAACAGCTAGAGATGGATATAGACCGAAGCAGGAGAGAGAGAGAGAGAGAGAGAGAGAGAGAGAGAGAGAGAGAGAGAGAGAGAACACACACACACACACACACAGAGTTTGGGGGGGGGGGGGGAGAGAAAAAGAGAAAGATGAGAGACAGAGAGAGACAGAGACAGAGAGAGTGGGAGAGAGAAGAGAAATAGATAAACAGACAAACAGAGACAAACCGAGACAAACAGACAAACTGACTGACCGACTGAGAGAAAGACAAATCCTGGAGAGGAGGAGG